>CM070021.1:33468205-33530705 GCA_036247105.1 Cirrhinus mrigala
ATAAATGATAAATGTTTATGTTGTACTCCTGCAGTGGCAGTTGCATTTTTACATAATCTTCGCCAACTCTGAGAACAGAATAAGAAAAACAACACTCCAAATGTGATTTTCTACTTCAGAGTTCCCAGAATGCTGTTCTGTGTCATAATCAAACACAAACAATCTTCATAACTCAGTCAACCAAACACACAGAGACAAAATACCACCCTTTGGTCTGCATGAATAATTAATAACGCTCGTTTTCACACATCAAGAGATGGAGCGATCTGATTGGCTGACGAGGGGAATAAACACAAGCAGGACTCAAACGACCTCGGGAAAATCTTCCTGCTCTTTCATCACCATTGAGATATCTTGTGTTTTGTGAAATTATTATAGTTTCTAATGAACCTAGACATCTTGTCATAGAGTTAGAGTAAAGAGCTTTTAAAAAATTGGTGAAAATTTTAGTATGTTTTGTATCACTAAGATACTATTATAGTTTTTGCTATAGTTTTAGTTTTAATTTTAGTAAAAGTTTTAATAATTTTGGTTTTTTGAATAGTTTCTGTTTTTAGGTCTTTGTAGTTATTTATGTTTTATTTTTTATTTTAAAGTTTACTTAGCAACTGGTTGAATTTTAGTTAACATTTATTTTATTTCAACTAAAGAAATAGTTTTTCTTTTATTATTTTAATTTAGTAATAATGAATACATTTCATTTTTGTTTGGGCATATATATAGTATGATTTATATATTATTATAGTTTTTGGTATATTTTGAATTTCATTTTGATAGTATTTTTGAATTTTTATTTTATTTGTATAGCTTTAATTTTTATGTGTTTTTGTATTTTGAATAATTTCTGTTTTTATATAGGTCTTTGTGGTTTTTATGTATGTTTTATTTTTAGTTATTTTAGTAAGTTGTAAGTTAACAAATTTTTATTTTAGTTAACATTTATTTTATTTCAACTAAAGAAATAATTTTTCTTTTATGATTTAAATTTTAATTTGGTAATAATTAATTAAATAATTTAATTACATTTTTGTTTTAGCTTTAATTAACAATAACAATATATATATATATATATATATATATATATATATATATATATATATATATATATATATATATATATTATAGTTTTTGCTAATATTTTCAATTTGCTAATATTTTTTAATTTTGATTTTATTTGTATATTTTCTATTTTAATTTTAATTTTGCTAAACTAAATTAAAATGCTGAAATTTTTTATATTTTATTTTATTTCATTTAAATGAATGTTTATTTTATTTCAAATAACATTATATTTAACCCTGAAATAATCCATTACATTTCTTTGCTGTCAAGAAAAAAAAAAAAAAACAATCAAGGTTTTAATGAGATTTTATTCACACGAAATGAAGAAAATGTGCTTTCTCCACCACAAATGCAAATATCATCAGCTCAATGCACCAAGAGCATGTTGTAATTACGTGTGCATTAATATGAGATGTTACATGAGCTGTTCTTGATCATGTTCTGCATTACGGGTTGGTTAGATGGAGTCCCACGGCGGTGTAAATCCAGCTCCTGTCATGAGTGAGTGTGGAGTGGGTGGTTTGGTCTGATCATGTACGATATGTTATTATTCTCACAGGAATGCTTACAGCTGATGTTCACTGACCTGAAACTCCACCAGACAGATATATATCTGACAGAGAGGCTGCTGGGATACTAATGGAGGCCCAGAGGAGCATCTCACTGCCGTCTTACGGCTCACAGCGTTCCCGACCCAGTCGCAGAAGTTTGTCGTGAAATTCTTTTGGAGAAATGAGTAACAAAGGCAGTAAGATTATAGAGCTACAGTATAAAATGAGTGTGGATAGCAGCTCAAAGAATTTGATGAAAAACACTTTAAATTGAGATCTCTGACTGTTTATTCCAGAGTACATACACACACACACACACACACACACACACACATAAAGAATGCTGAATAGTAACTGATTATATGTAATGTGTATTACGTAATCAGATTCTGAAAATTCAAAAAATTAAGTACTTGTAATCCCTTCCAAAGATTAAAAAAAGCACTTGTAATCTGTTCCAAAAATGTGAAAAATTAAGCACTTGTAATCTGTTCCGAAAATTCTAAACATTAAACACTTGTAATCTGTTTAGAAAGTTTCAAAAATTAAGCACTTGTAATCTATTCCAAAAATGTGAAAAATTAAGCACTTGTAATCTCTTCCGAAAATGAAAAAAATTAAGTACTTGTAATCTGTTCTAGAAATTAAAAAAATTAAGTACTTGTAACCTGTTCTAGAAATTAAAAAAATTAAGTACTTGTAATCTGTTCCAGAAATTCCAAAAATTAAGCACTTGTAATCTGTTCCGAACATTCTAAAAATTAAGTCCTTGTAGTCTGCTCCAAAAATTGTACTTGTAATCTGTTTTGAAAGTTCCAAAAATTAAGCACTTGTAATCTGCTCTGAAGATTCTAAAGATTAAGTACTTGTAATCTTTTTTGAAAGTTCCAAAAATTAAACACTTCTAATCTGTTGTGAAAATTCCAAAAATTAAGCACTTGTAATCTGTTTTGAAAGTTCCAAAAATTAAGCACTTGTAATCTGTTTTGAAAGTTCCAAAAATTAAGCACTTGTAATCTATTCCGAAAATTCTAAAAATTAAGTACTTGTAATCTGCTCTGAAAATTGTACTTGTAATCTGTTTTGAAAGTTCCAGAAATTAAGTACTCGTAATCTGCTCCGAAGATTCCAAAAATTAAGTACTTGAAATGTTTTGAAAGTTCCAAAAATTAAGCACTTGTAATCTATTCAGAAAATTCTAAAAATGAAGTACTTGTAATCTGTTGTGAAAGTTCCAAAAATTAAGCACTTGTAATCTGCTCCGAAGATTCTAAAAATTAAGCACTTGTAATCTGTTTTGAAAGTTCCAAAAATTAAAGTACTTGTAATCTGTTGTGAAAATTCCAAAAATTAAGCACTTGTAATCTGTTTTGAAAATTCCAAAAATTAATTACTTGTAATCTGTTTTGAAAGTTCCAAAAATTAAAGTACTTGTAATCTGATGTGAAAATTCCAAAAATTAAGCACTTGTAATCTGCTCCGAAGATTCTAAAAATGAAGTACTTGTAATCTGTTTTGAAAGTTCCAAAAATTAAACACTTGTAATCTGTTTTGAAAATTCCAAAAATTAATTACTTGTAATCTGTTTTGAAAGTTCCAAAAATTAAAGTACTTGTAATCTGTTGTGAAAATTCCAAAAATTAAGCACTTGTAATCTGCTCCGAAGATTCTAAAAATGAAGTACTTGTAATCTGTTTTGAAAGTTCCAAAAAATAAGCACTTGTAATCTGCTCCGAAGATTCTAAAAATGAAGTACTTGTAATCTGTTTTGAAAGTTCCAAAAAATAAGCACTTGTAATCTGCTCCGAAGATTCTAAAAATGAAGTACTTGTAATCTGTTTTGAAAGTTCCAAAAATTAAACACTTGTAATCTGTTTTGAAAATTCCAAAAATTAATTACTTGTAATCTGTTTTGAAAGTTCCAAAAATTAAAGTACTTGTAATCTGTTGTGAAAATTCCAAAAATTAAGCACTTGTAATCTGCTCCGAAGATTCTAAAAATGAAGTACTTGTAATCTGTTTTGAAAGTTCCAAAAAATAAGCACTTGTAATCTGCTCCGAAGATTCTAAAAATTAAGCACTTGTAATCTGTTTTGAAAATTCCAATAATTAAATACTTGTAATCTGTTTTGAAAGTTCCAAAAATTAAGCACTTGTAATCTATTCCGAAAATTCTAAAAATTAAGTACTTGTAATCTGCTCTGAAAATTGTACTTGTAATCTGTTTTGAAAGTTCCAGAAATTAAGTACTCGTAATCTGCTCCGAAGATTCTAAAAATTAAGTACTTGAAATGTTTTGAAAGTTCCAAAAATTAAGCACTTGTAATCTATTCAGAAAATTCTAAAAATGAAGTACTTGTAATCTGTTGTGAAAGTTCCAAAAATTAAGCACTTGTAATCTGCTCCGAAGATTCTAAAAATTAAGCACTTGTAATCTGTTTTGAAAGTTCCAAAAATTAAAGTACTTGTAATCTGATATGAAAATTCCAAAAATTAAGCACTTGTAATCTGCTCCGAAGATTCTAAAAATGAAGTACTTGTAATCTGTTTTGAAAGTTCCAAAAATTAAAGTACTTGTAATCTGATGTGAAAATTCCAAAAATTAAGCACTTGTAATCTGCTCCGAAGATTCTAAAAATGAAGTACTTGTAATCTGTTTTGAAAGTTCCAAAAATTAAACACTTGTAATCTGTTTTGAAAATTCCAAAAATTAATTACTTGTAATCTGTTGTGAAAATTCCAAAAATTAAGCACTTGTAATCTGCTCCGAAGATTCTAAAAATGAAGTACTTGTATTCTGTTTTGAAAGTTCCAAAAATTAAACACTTTTAATCTGTTTTGAAAGTTCCAAAAATTAAGTACTTGTAATCTGTTTGGACAGTTTTAAAAAATTAAGCACTTGTAATCTGCTCCGAAGATTTTAAAAATTAAGTATTTGTAATCTGTTTTGAAAGTTCTAAAAATTAAAAATTGTAATCTGTTTTGAAAGTTCCAAAAATTAAGCACTTGTAATCTGTTTTGAAGGTTCCATAAATTAAGTACTTGTAATCTGTTTTGAAAGTTCCATAAATTAAGTACTTGTAATCTGTTTGGACAGTTCCAAAAATTAAGCACTTGTAATCTGCTCTGAAGATTTTGAAAATTAAGAACTTGTAATCTGTTTTGAAAGTTCCAAAAATTAAGCACTTGTAATCTATTCAGAAAATGCTCAAAATTAAGTACTTGTTATCTGTTTTGAAAGTTCCAAAAATTAAGCACTTGTAATCTGTTCTGAAGATTCTAAAAATTAAGTACTTGTAATCTGTTTTGAAAGTTCCAAAAATTAAGCACTTGTAATCTGCTCTGAAGATTCTAAAAATTAAGTACTTGTAATCTGTTTTGAAAGTTCTAAAAATTAAAAATTGTAATCTGTTTTGAAAGTTCCATAAATTAAGTACTTGTAATCTGCTCTGAAGATTTTGAAAATTAAGAACTTGTAATCTGTTTTGAAAGTTCCAAAAATTAAGCACTTGTAATCTATTCAGAAAATGCTCAAAATTAGGTACTTGTAATCTGTTTTGAAAGTTCCAAAAATTAAGCACTTGTAATCTGCTCTGAAGATTCTAAAAATTAAGCACTTGTAATCTGTTTTTAAAACTTTAAAAATTAAGTACTTGTAATCTGTTTTGAAAATTCCAAAAATTGGGCACTTGTAATCTGATAAATATATAAATATAATATAATTAAGTCAATATAGAAATGAGATATAATTTGACTTACAGTACAGTAGTGCATAACGCCATCAAATTAATGTGGATAGATGTCCTGATTATGTGATCTTGGAAGAATTTGAAAAATGTTTGAGTTATTGAGATCTCTTGACTTGAAATCCAGATTGTTGAGATCTCCTCTGAAACACTAGAGTGGACACGTGTGAGATTACTTTGGTGTTTTCTCCATCTCTTCTCTATGTAATCTTATTGTTCAATTAGATATTATTACTATATATTAACAAAATCTCATTTGTGGTTTCTTTTTCCTATAGATTGGCAGTGACTGAATACAGCATCAGCCCAGTTAACCAATCAGAACTCTCTGTGGACAGACTGAAGGATCTGATTGGCTAAATATGAGCGGTCAGTCTCTTGCACACACACGTGCATATGCAAACAGGAACCTTCACTTATGCAGTAATAATATATTAATGCATGAAGTTGCGTTGCTAAAGCGAGCCTCTCAGCTCTAATGCAGTATATATGTTCTGTCTCTTGCAGCGTCTTGTATTTTTCATCAAACGCTCGAGTCGGCGAGCAGCTGAAAGTCGTGTGTGTCGTTCCAGCGCTGAAATCTCGCAGCGAGTCCCTGCTGTCGCGCTTCTAAAGTTGCTTAGTAACTGAGGAAGTGAAGCTTTCGTATGACTTCTGACTGTGAGCATATGCTGTGCACACACACTCTCACACACACTCACACAATCGCACACACTTTTGAGAGAAAGTGTGTGTTGATAGTCTTAATTATCCAACTGATTGTAGTAATTAATGAGTTAGACTGAGAGTGGAGACAGACATTAATAAAGACAATCAAACAATCAATCAAATTATTGTGTGTGTGTGTGTGCACGATGAGACGTGCCATAAATCAGTGTGAAATTATTCAGTAAAACTTTGAATAGTCTGTATATAAATGGGCTGTATTAATCTAGTGAATGTATTCATTTGTTTTAAAATATATATATATATATACTTTTATTCATTAATGATGCATCAAAAGTAGTAAAGCCGTTAATAATAATAAATTTTATTTCAAATAAAAGCTGTTCTTTTGAATTTTCTATTCACCAAAGAATCCTGAAAAATAAAATATATCACAGTTTCCACAAATATATGACCTATTTTCAACATTTATAATAATCAGTCATGTTTTTTGAAGAGCAATCAGCATATTAGAATGATTCCTAAAGGATCATGTCATGACACTGAAGACTGGAGTAATGATGCTGAAAATTCAGCATTGCATCATAAAAATAAATTACATTTTACAACATATTCAAATATAAAAGAGATATTTAGAATTATAATAATATTTCACAATATTACTATTTCTACTGGATTATTTTTATTTAATAAATGCAGCCTTGGTGAGCAGAAGAGATGTCTTTCAAAAGAATTACAAATTCAAACCTTTGAACAATATTACTTGTATGTAAACATAGTTAAGTATACAATGTATATATTCTAGTATATATGAGTAGGTATGTACTGAAACTGTGATATGTACTGAAACTGCAGTTATTTATGAGAACTTACGTCTGATTATGTGCATTATAATACAAAAAGAATACACTAAGTACTTACAAGTTTTACCAGTCCTGATGACATCATTTGACAATACTTGTCTAGGTAGACTGCTGGTTACCATAGCGATTAAGCAAAGAAACTTTTTAGTTCCTTAACTACAAATTTGCTGTCACGACTTTCGTCCCTAACAACAGTAACATGCACAACCACGCAGTCACGAATCAACCCTAAACCAACCTCTAACTGAAGTTTCTCATACATGTTCTGTAAATGAGACTTGATGAGTTGTTGCCTAAAATAGCTGATATTTTCCTCCTCATCTCATCGCTCTCAAGAACACGCTGAAGTTTTAGTCGGTGTTGGTTTAAAGTGAACAGATTTACTCCTCACATGAAGCTCAATTCAACTCAGCCGCTAAACTGACTCGATAGCGCACACACAAATATCAGGAGAAGTTCATTTTAAATCAGTTGTAAGCCTAACTGTTCTCTATTGATTTTGAATCTCAGTACTTAATGAAATCTATTTACTATCAACAACTCCATCAACTCAGTCCACCATCTTTAATGGATTTTTTTTTTCACTGAGCACGTTGTAATGCATTGTTGGATTGTCCTTTCTGCGAAGGTTACATGTGATTCTGCCTGATCTGATGCCTGCATTTTGGCAAACAAATTCAATATGAATTGCAGGTGATATGAATTTTACTTCATGCAAATTAGCATATATATATATAATGAAAAGTGTGTGAGATATGCTGTGAGATGCTGTAGTGGGTATTGGTATCAGTAACAGTTTGTAAGACAGTACAGAGCATGTGAGCTGTACAGTGAGATTCTAAATGTAAATTACCAATATATCTGTAAAAATCAGTATATATATTTTCTATTTTATTATTTGTTTGTAAGACTGTGGAGAGCATGTAAGCTGTCCAGTGAGATGCAATAGTTGAGTATTGGTAATATACCGATATATCGGTGTAAAATTGGGGTGTGTTTGTGTGTGTGTGTGTTGCTTTATTTTTTATTGTTTATCATTTCTTTGAGATATTATTTCTTTTATTAATTGTGTGAGATGTTCTGTGAGATGCAGTATTTAAGTACTGGTAATATACCGATATATATTGGTATAAAATTGGTGTGTGTGTGTGTATGTGTGTGTATACATGTTTCTTTATTTTTTATTATTTCTTTGCATTATTATTTCTTTTTTTGTGTGTGAGATGACTTTGAGATTACTGTTGCTTTCGTCAACGAAAATTATGACTGAATATCGTCGTCAACGAATCTTTATCACGTGACGAAAACGAGACGAGATGCAACATAAATGCTGGTCATGTGACGATGACTGTAATTAAATGTATAATGCGATATTGTTGATGAATAAAAATGAGACTAAATGTGGTTTACAAAATAAAAATTATGCTAAAATGTCTCTTCATTTTCGTTGACCAAAACGAAACGAAACTAAATGTTATAACGTTATTTTGTTTTGTTTAGTCACGTTATTATCATTATTTTGCAGCATTTCTGAAGTAGGCTGCATCAGGTCACACTGTGCAGACGCAGGCGACGTCACTTCCTCAAGCCCCACTCGTGGTATTATTTAGAAGACGACAACAAACAAAGTTAAGTCTGACTCAGAGAAAGAGACCGATGGCCAGCCAGCCAAGGTTCGTCTTTGGGAGAAAAATAAGAAACGACATTTGGAAAAACTTTCATTACATAGAAGTGGAAAAGAAAACAGAATGTGTTGTGGAAAAAGATGTAGCCACAAAATCACAGGAAAAAACACTGTGTGTGTACTTCTAACATGTGGTTGGTAAAATAAATGTTGTAAATTCAAATCAGAGCGTCTTCCGTGTCTGGAATGGGTGTATTCTTGAGTCTATAAGGTAACAATAATATAATAAGATAACCTTGTTTGAAATGGGTTTGGCTGAAATAAAATTTTGGTTTCGTCTATACTACTATGTACTTATACTATATTGACTGGGTTAAATAGAATTGCATTACTAAAAAGAGACTAAAATACAATTTTCATTGACTAAAACTAGACTAAAATGTCATCAGTTTTCGTCAGCTAAAACTAGATGAAAATAGTCATGGATAATTCTGACTAAAATAAGACTAAAATGCTCAGACTTTTAGTTGACTGAACCTTGACTAGACTAAAAAGAGTATGAACATGACTAAAACTAGTAAAAACTAAAATGACAGCTTCACACAAAGACTAGACTAAAACTAAAATTAAAACAGGCCGGCAAAAACAACAGATGCTGTAGTTTTGGTATACACTGATAAATTAGTATAAAATTGGTGTGTGTGTGTGTGTGTGTGTGTGTGTGTGTATTTCTTTATTTTTTATTATTTCTTTGAGATATTATTTCTTTTATTAATTGTGTGAGATGTCCTGTCAGATGCAGTAGTTGAGTATTGGTAATATACCAATATGTCGGTATGAAATCGGTGTGTGTGTATTTCTTATTTTGAATTATTTATTATTTTTTTGGAGATACTATTTCTTTTATTAATGTATGAGATGTCCTGTGGGATGCTGTAGTTAAAAATTGATAATATACCGATATATCGGTATAAAATCAGTGTGTGTGTATTTCTTTATTGTGTATTTCTTTATGTTTATTATTTATTATTTTTCAGAGATATTATTTCTTTTATTAATTGTGTGAAATGTCCTGTGAGATGCAGTAGTTAATTATTGGTAATATACTGATATATTGGTATAAAATCAGAGTGTGTATACACACATTTCTTTATTTTTTACTGTTTATTATTTTTTGGAGATAAATTATTTATTTATTAATTGTGTGAGATGTCCTGTCAGATGCAGTAGTTGAGTATTGGTAATATACCAATATATCGGTATGAAATCTGTGTTTGTGTATTTCTTTATTTTGAATTATTTATTATTTTTTGGAGATATTATTTCTTTTATTAATGTGTGAGATGTCCTGTGGGATGCTGTAGTTAAATATTGGTAATATACTGATATATCGGTATAAAATCAGTGTGTGTGTATTTCTTTATTGTGTATTTCTTTATGTTTATTTTTTATTATTTCTCAGAGATATTATTTCTTTTATTAATTGTGTGAGATGTCCTGTGGGATGCTGTAGTTGAGTATCGGTAATATACTGATATATCGGTATAAAATTGGTGTGTGTGTATTTCTTTATTTTGAATTATTTATTATTTCTTTGAGATATTATTTCTTTTATTAATTGTGTAAAATGTCCTGTGAGATGTGGTAGTTGAGTATTGGCAATATACCGAAATATCGGTGTAAAATCAGTGTGTGTGTGTATTTCTTTATTTTTTTGTTATTTATTATTTCTTTAAGATATTATTTATTTTATTAATTGTGTGAGATGTCCTGTGAGATGCAGTAGTTGAGTATTGGTAATATATTGATATATCGGTATGAAATTGGCATGTGTGTATGCATATTTCTTTATTTTTTATTATTTATTATTTTCTGGAGATATTATTTCATTTATTAATTGTGTGAGATGTCCTGTGGGATGCTGTAGTTGAGTATTGGTAATATACTGATATATATCGGTATAAAATTGGTGTGTGTGTGTATTTCTTTATTTTGAATTATTTATTATTTTTTGAGATATTATTTCTTTTATTAATTGTGTAAGATGTCCTGTGAGATGCGGTAGTTGAGTATTGGCAATATACCGATATATCGGTATAAAATCGGGGTGTGTGTGTGTTTCTTTATTTTTTATTATTTATTTGAGATATTGTTTATTTTATTATTTGTGTGAGATGTACTGTAAGATAATGTAGTTAAGTATTAGCAATAGATCAATATATTGGTATAAAATTGGGGTGTGTGTGTGTATACGTATTTCTTTATTTTTTATTATTCATAATTCCTTTGAAAAGACAATGTAATGCAAGACATCCTGTATGATAAGTATCACAATATATATAATTGTTATAAATATACTGTGTGGGTAAATATAAGTGTGTGTATGTGTGTGTATATATATATACAGTATATATATATATATATATATATATTTGTAAAGGCAGTGGAGAGCATGTGAGGTGTATTCTGAGATGCTGGAGTTGAATATCAGTAAGCCAGTGGAGAAATGAATGTGACTGAGTGATTTCACTATTCCAGAGATGTAATAAAAATCGTGTGCTAGGTAGGCAGCTCTCTAGGGTTTGCAAAAAAGCCGCTCTCTTTGACTTCTCGTTTATATAAAAGTGTGTCGTGCTCCGTCGCCCTGCCAGTGAGGAATTAACAGGAGCCGCTCTCTGTTCCACGAGATTGTGATCAGTACGCTTCGTTTTGTCCTTTCATCTTCTGAGAGAGACGAGATCTTGTCGGGCAGATGTCGAGCCAGGGCTGTAAGTGAACGTGTGTGCGGTGCGATACGAGCGAGCTGGTTTGCATTAGAGCCCAGAATGAGACGGAACATCCCGCTGGAGTTTGTTTACCAGAGGAATTGAAGCTGAAGGGTCGAGGCAGAATCATGGTGCATATGTAGGTGAGGTAAATGTCAGTGAAAACATGAGTAAGAGCGCATCCAAATGTCTCTGTAAAAATAGTAAAACCTACTTTGTCATTTCAAGAGGAAAAACAGGTTTATATAGAGAGAGAAAGTGCAGAAAGGTTTTTCCCAGCAGAGTTAAGGAGGGTCGTGACCCCGAGACCATCACTCTCACACTCTCAGAGAGCGACAAACACTCACCGCACATGTGCCAATGGGCTTTTAGCACATTTGTTAGAGTAAATGTGTGCATTCATACGTTTACACACATTCATGCTGCATGAGACACTGAAATAGACCAAGAGACAGAGATGTCATCTTGATTTACTTAGCATTTGTTCACATTTTCTTGTTGCTTTGTGAGTTTTAGATATTTTTAATGGAATTCCAGTCAAAAAAGGAATAATCATCAGTGAAAGCATCAGCTTTTTCTTGATGTTAAAACCTGCTCACAAGTGCACAAGACACGCTGATTAAACCTGCTGACAGAACACAAGTCAAGGTGTTTCTATGCAGCGTGAAATTAGGATAATGGGTAAAAATCTACATGTGCTGATCAGATTCAATTAAAGAGCACTGTGTTTACATGACCTTACACATCGTCAGCTTATTAAACATGAGCAGTATAAGAGCACACATGTAAACACATTTAATGAGTGTGCTTACATGATAACATGACAATGTGTAAGGTCATTAAAACACCTTCAGCTAGGATCTTTTATCAAGTAAAGATCATAAACTGATCAGATTTGTGTCAATTACCCCAATTTTGTGCTGCTTTGCACACATTTTCCTGCATTCTGACAGGATTTTTCAGTGCAGACTGTTGTGTATATTAAAACTGGAAAAACCTGATCATTTAAAATCCTATAAGCACTGATTTTTGCTTTGCTTTGTTGTTAGAATAAGCAGATTTTTGATAGTTATCAGCATATTGTTGTGTGTATAAACCTACTTAGTGGGACCTAAAACTATGTGACTTGTTAAGCTCTACTGTTACTTTGCTGTTCGACAACCACCTAGCAACACCCAAAAAGCCTTAGCAACCACTGTAGCAACACCAAGAACTATTTAGCAACCACCTAGCAACACCCAAAAGACCTTAGCAATCACATAGCAACACCTAAAAGACCTTAGCAACCACAGTGTAATATAACAAACACCTTAGCAGCCACCTAGCAACACCCAGAACATTGTTGTAACCACATAGCAACATACAGAACACCTTAGCAACCACCTAACAACACCAGAACAACACTAGAAACACATTAGCAACCACATAGCAATACACAGAACACCACCTTGCAACATCCATAACACCTTAGCACCTACAGTGACCTTAGCAACCACAATAGCAACACCAAGAACTGCTTAGCAACTGCTTAGCAACCACTTATCAACACCCAGAACATCTTAGCAACCACAATGTAACACAACAAACACATTAGCAGCCACCTAGCAACACCCAGAATATCTTAGTAACCACATAGTAACATACCCAACACCTTAGCAACCACCTAGCAACACCCAGAACATTTTAACAACCATTTTCAAACACCTAGAACACCTTAGCAACCACGTGTCAATCACCCAAAGCATCTGAGCAACCATCTTCAGAACACCTTAGCAACCACTTATCAACACGCAGAACACTTTAGCAACCACCTTGCAATGCCCAGAACCATCTATCAGCAACATCCAGAATGCCATAGCAACCACCTTTCAAAGCATCCAGATTACCTGAGCAACCATCTCCAGAATGCCTTCGCAACCACCAGAACACCTTAGCAACCACATAGCAACATACAAAACACCATAGCAACACCCAGAACATCTTAGCAACACCTGGCAATACCAAACCTTAGCAACCACCTAGTAACAACCAGAACCCATAGCAACCACATAGCAACACACAGAAAACCTTAGCATCCACCTGGCAACAGCAACAACCACTTGTCATTCACCCAAAACATCTAAGCAACCATCTTCAGAACAACTTAGCAACCACCTATCAACATGCAGAACATCTTAGCAATCACCTTGCAACACTCAGAACAAATTAGCAACCATCTTTTAAACACCCAGAGCACCTTAAGCCACCACTTAGCAACATCCAGAATGCCTTAGCAACCACCAGAACACCTTAGCAACCATCTAGCAACAGCAACAACCACTTGTCAACCACCCAAAACATCTAAGCAACCATCTTCAGAACACCTTAGCAGCCAACTTGCGACCCCAGAACACATTAGCAACCATCTATCAAACACCCAGGGCACCTTTAGCCACCACTTAGCAACCACCAGAGCACATTAGCAACCACTTATCAACACGCAAAACACCTTAGCAACCATCTAGTAAAAATCCAGAAGACCCTATCAAACTCCCAAAATACCTTAAAAAACACCTGCCATTATCCAGACAACCTTCAACAACCACATGTCAACACCTAGAACACTTTAGCAACCACCTGGTATAGTTTAGGCTCTAATGTGGTCCAGCAGGTGAAAATGGTTTGTATGATAATTTGTATAATAGCAGCACACTCTGCTGAACAACACACACGATTTGAGGAATCATTCATGTCTGGGTTAGAGATCTTAGTGTTTGCAAATGAGCAAATGCCACATGATTTGTCAGTGTTAATTGGCTGCATGGAAACAATCATCATGGAATGATATTATGTTTGGGATTGTACTCATGAATATTAAATTCTCGGCTCAGTGATCCCAGTTTTGGCTCATTAGTGTGTTGGTTTCTTACTGTGTGAAACAACAGTTTTATAACTGCACAGATAAACCAAGAGACGAGGGGATGATGTTTGTTGTGCATCTAATTTATATTCTCAACACACACAATATTCCTGTAAGACCTTATAACAAGTATTCAACCTAAGACTATGTGACTTATTGAGTTGTGCTGAACTTCTCTGGTAAGCAAAATCCCAGCAACACACAAAACAACTTAGCATTCACCTACCAACACCAAACCTTAGCAACCACCTCGTAATAACAATAACACCTTAGCAACCACCATAGCAACACACAGAACATCTTAGCAACCCCCTACCAGCATGAAACCTTAGCATTAGCAACCACCTAGTAACAACCAGAACACCTTAGCAACCACCACAGCAACACACAGAACATCTTAGCAACAACCTAGCAACACCAGACCTTAGCAACCACCATAAAAACACCCAGAACACCTTAGCAACCACATAGCAACATACAGTACACATTAGCAACCACTATAGCAACACCTAGCAACACTCAAAATACCTTTGCAAGCACCGTACCAAACCTTAGCAACCACCGAAGCAACGTACAGAACAACTTAACAATCATCAGAAAAACCAGCAACCATGTATCAAACTCGCAGAACACAAAAGAAACCACCAAGTAACATCCAGAACACCATAGTAACCACCTAGTAACACTCAGAACACCTTAGCAACCACCACAGCAACACACAGAACATCTTAGCAACCACCTAGCAACATCAGACCTTAACAACCACCATAACAACACCCGGAACACTTTAGCAACCACATAGCAACATATAGAACACATTAGCAACCACCATAGCAACACTCAGAACATCTTAGCAACACCTTGCAACACCAAATTTTAGCAAACACCATAGCAACACACAGAACATCTTAGCAACCACCATAACAACACCCAGAACACATAGCAATCATCAGAAGACCACCTTTAAAACACCCAGAACACTTTAGAAACCACCTAGCAACATCCAAAACACCTGAGCAAACACCACGATACCTTAGCAACCATCTATCAACACCCAGAACACCTTAGCAACCGTCTAGTAAACTTCCAAAACATGTTATCAATCACCAGACAACACTAAGATCAACCACTTATCAAATAACCAGAATGCATTAGAAACCAAAAAGTATCACCTAGAACATCTTAGCAACCACAGAGCAACATCCAGAACACCTGAACAACCACCAGAATACCTTATCAACTATCAGTCTGACATGCAGAAGACCTTAGCAACCACCAAAACACTTTAGCAACCATTTATTAATACCCAGAGCACATTAGCAACCATCAAAACATCTTACAACTACCAGGTAACATCATGATCACCTTAGCAACCATCTACCAAAGACCCAGAATGCCTAAGCAACCACCTTGCAACACCAAACCTAAGCAACCACTTAGCAAACACCCAGAACACCTTAGCAATCACAGAGCAACATCCAGAACACCTGAGCAACCACCAGAATGCCTTATCGACTATCTGGCTACCATTCAGAAGACCTTAGCAACCACCGAAACACCTTAGCAACCATTTATCAACAACCAGAACATCTTAGCAACCATCTAATAAACATCCAAAACATCTTAGCAACGGCCAAGTAATATCATGATCACGTTAGCAACCATCTATCAAAGACCCAGAACGCATTAGAAACCACATTGCAACACCCAGAACATCTTAGCAACCATCTAGCAATACTGAAACTTAGCAACCACTTAGCAATACCCAGAACACCTTAGCAACCCTAGAGCAACAACCAGAACACCTGTGCAACCACCTAGAATACCTTATCAACTATCTGGGTGGCATCTAGAAGAACTTAGAAACCACCAAAACACCTTAGCAACCATCTGTCAACACCCAGAACACCTTAGCAACCATCTAGTAAACATCCAAAACATGATATCAATCACCAGGCAACACCAAGATCACCTTAGTAACCACCTATCAAATAACCAGAATGCATTAGAAACCACAAAGCAACACCCAGAACATCCTAGCAACCACCTAGCAACACCAAACCCTAGCAACCACTTAGTAAACACCCAGATCATCTTAGCAACCATAGAGCAACATCCAGAACACCTGATCAACCACCAGAATACCTGACACGCAGAAGACCTTAGCAACCATCTATCAACACCCAGAACATGTTAGCAACCATCTAGTAAACATCCAAAACATCTTAGCAACCACCAAGTAATATCATGATCACCTTAGCAACCATCTACTGTATCAAAGACCCAGAATGCCTTAGCAACCACATAGCAACACCCAGAACATCTTAGCAACCACAGAGCAACACCCAGAACACTGTCGTCACACACACAGAAACACAATGAGGAGCTGCACAGCTGTATTTCTGGAGCTCTCCTCAAACACCCTCGCTAATGCGTCCGCTGCAGCAGCGCAGGAGACATGCACGCACACTAAAGAAGAGAAAGCAGGGAACAAGAGGAGGGAAATGGAGGGAAATCCATCTTTTTTAAAGTCTAATGTAGGATGAAAGCGTGTGACCGGCCGCGCTCTCGCTCTTTAAAGTGCTTTTCCACGTCCAGCGGCGCTAAAGCCAGCGTTTTGATGGATGGCCTCGTTCGGGGTTCAAATTCTGTGAATAAAGACCATAAGCAGGGTGAAACGGGACTAACGCTCCTTCAGCCCGGCCTCTTCTCTCTTATGCTCTCTGTTCTCCTCTGCCTGTTAGATCAGATGGACGTGTGACCTGAGAAAACTGACCTCAGGTCTGTGTGTCATGGTTTTTCAGTGCTTGAATAGTGTGAAACATTTGACAAGGGATACGATGCTTCTGCTTTTCCCACAAAGTTACTAGTGTCATGTCATTTAATCTGAAATAAATTATGCTAATAATACATCAGCATGTTCATAATTGATATAATACATTATATATACAAAACACCTGACCTCAGGGTTTGTACAAGATGCTTGAAGTACTTGAGTTTGACTTTTTGAAGGTCTGGAAAACCATTGAAAATAGCAATATTCCTGAAGCGGTACTTAAAAAGTGCTTGAATTAATGAAAGACAGTGTATCTATGAAATAAGTGTTTAATTTTTTTTCAATAAGCACACAAAATTTACGTTATTCAAAAAACATAGTCTTTGTTTGTTTTTGGTTTTTTTGTTTGTTTGTTTTTTTTTTTTTTGCTTATGTCAGTTAATGTCATAAATCTAGCGAGTACAATGTAGTGTAAACATAGCTGAAGACGCGAAAAGAGGAACGGCTGAACCGAATCAATTGAGTGAGTCATTTACGCTGGAACCGCTCCGATTGATTCAAACTCGTGACTTTGATCATCCATTTTAAGTGATTCACTAACAAAAACTAGATCAAATTAAAAGAGCCATTCATTTTCTAATTTCAACATCGTTTGTAATGATTTTAAAAAGCACGTATAGTGATGGGTGAAACGGAGCTTTTTGAAACTCCGAATCAGTTAAATAATTGGGTCGCAAAATGATTCACTGTTTCGAAGAGCTCCAATCGGATCGCGGATCGCGAATCATTCGATTCAGATCGGGACTTCAAATCGCGTATCGCGAATCATTTGATTTAGACCGAGACTTCGAATCGGGGTCGCAAATCATTTGACTCAGATCGGAACTTCATGTAGGTTCAGATAGGGACTTCAAATCGCGTATCGCGAATCGTTTGATTTAAACCGGGATTTCTGGGCGGGTTCATGAATCATTTCGCGAATGAATGATTCGCGATCCACACTTCGCGAATCATTATTTAGATCGCGACTTCAGAGCACGGATCGCGAATCATTTGATTCAGATCGGGACTTCGGAGCGCGTATCCCGAATCATTTGTTTTTTCTCTTCTTTTCTTTTTTTATTAAAAAGTTGAAAACATTAAACTATTAAGGCAGTACAGTTATAAAAAACAAAACAAAGAAAAAAGAAAGAAGAAAATTAACTGTGGTTTTACAATACTAAAAGTGTACCATGTTTTTTTTTTTTGTTTTTTTTTTGTTTTTTTATGACCACAGTTTAAATACAAATACCATGGTTAAACTATGGTTAGTGTAGAAAAACCATGGTTAATTTGTGGTTATAATAGTTTAAGTTTGCCATTATGTTCCCACCAATGCCAAAATCAAACCTACACACTTGTTTTTAATGTATACATTGCATATTTTGCATGTGCTTCACTTTATTTTTTGCCATATTGCTTTATTAGTATATTTTTTATTTATCTGTTTATCTTTTTTTTAGAATCTGAAAGATAAGACATTGTTTGATAAGTGAGAGCTCTGATTGAAAATCAAATAGTGTTTGAAAAGTCCACAAAAGTCCTGGGATTTCATCTGTATGAACCCTGTGACATTATATATCCAATACACCCGAGCAACATCTGAGACATACTGTACATGCTGTTAGTCATGAACAGAATAGATGATATTCCTCATTTCTTTATCTGTGTCAGTTTTCCACCTGCAGTGTTTTGTTTCTGTGTCAGACTCTCAGCACAGAGTCCCGTTGACCCCTCTTGACCTCACTGCCCTACACGCTGAATTAGATTCTCTGTAGCGTGACTGTGTCTGTTTTCATATGCTGCAGCTTTTCCAGGAACACTCGTTTTGTTCCATGAACTAACTGTGTGGCAAAATGTTATTCTTGTCAGACAGAATCGCACACACAGCTTCGAAATGAAGCAGTAACCAAACACACTTTCCTAGAATATCCTCTACGTAAAGTTATGTTGGGAAGTCTGATGCATTTTATTGAATTAGTTCCTGCAAAAGATTTTTTAAAACTATTTTCGTTACTCATACGTGATTATAGATGTCAATAATATAAAATAGGTTACTGTTTTTCATTGTTTTTTATTATTATCATGATTTGGATCTATGAATGTTCCAGATAAATACTGTTCTAATTAAATAATAATAATAATAATAATAATAATAATAATAATAATAACAATAACAGTAATAACAATTATTATTATTATTGTTATTATTATTGTTATTAAATAATATAATATATTATTAAAGCATAAAATATTACATATAGCTAATTATTATTGTTATTATTGATACTACTACTACTACTAATAATAATAATAATAATAATTTTTAATTGTTAATTTTTAAAACAGTTAATATTATTATTAAATTATATAATATATTATTAAAATATTATTAAAGTATGAAATATTACAAATAGCTAATTATTATTGTTGTTATTATTGATACTACTACGACTAATAATAACCATTTTTAATTGTTAATTTTGAAAACAATATTAATATTATTATTAAATGATATAATATATTATCAAAATATTATTAAAGTACTTACATTACATTACAAATAGCTGATAATTGATAATAATTGATAATAATAATAATAATAATTTTTATTTGTTAATTTTTAAAACAATTCAGGTAGTTCTTAAGGCAACTTTTCATTTAGTTTAATTTAATGTACTAAAATAACTAAAACTGGAATAAAAATGAAAAAAAATGATCATATAACATAAAAAAATGAATGACAGAAACAGCAAAATGACTGAAAAACTTTAACTGAAATTATAGGAATAAAAATGGAAACTATAAAATACAACAAAAAATAATTATACTAAAAGACTGAACTTCATTTTTTTTTATCAGAGTAGATTGTAGTTCTAATTAAATAACAACAATAATAATAATAATAATAATTATTATTATTATTATTATTATTATTGTTAAATTACATAATATATTATTGAATATTATTAAAGTATAAAATATTAACAAACAAATAGTTAATTATTATTGTTATTAATAATTATTATTATTTTGTATTTGTTTGTTAATTTTTAAAACAATTCAGGTAATTCTTAAGGCAGTTTCTCGTTTTAATTTTCATTTAGTTTAATTTAATGTACTAAAATAACTAAAACTGAAATAAAATGAATAAAATAACATAAAAAACAAAAATGAATGACAGAAACAAAGCAAAATGACAAAAATAAACCAAAATTAAAGGACTGAAAATGGAAATTATAAAAAATAAAAAAAAATAATTATACTGAAATAATGAACTGAACTTTTTCATCAGAGTAGATTGTAGTTGTAATTAAATAATAATAATAATAATAATAATTATTATTATTATTATTATTAATAAAAATATTTCATTTGTTTGTTAATTTTTTAAACAATTCAGGTATTCAGGCATTTTTCATTTAGATTAATTTAATGTTCTAAAATAACTAAAACTGAAATAAAAATGAATAAAGAACACATTTAAAAAAACATTTAAAAAAAATGAATGACAGAAACACAGCAAAATGATTAAAACTTTAACTGAAATTAAAGGAATGAAAATGGAAACTATAAAAAAAGAAAAAAATAATTATGCTGAAATAATGAACTGAACTTTTTCATCAGAGTAGATTGTAGTTTGGCTGTAGTTTAAGTCGAGAAATGTATTTCCAACCCATTTTACTTACATAATGTAACAAGTTTCTGCGTGAAACCGGATATTAAAGTAAGGTAATTGGTTTTATCCATCATAAATCATTAATTGAATCAAGAAAAATGTTCATTGCAAATAAGAATGCAGGCAGGTGGTTGGAGGAGAGTGTTGGAAAAGTCATTTCACAGGTGGAGAAAGTTATTACATGTTGATTAAAAATTAATTTAAAAAAATGCATTTGCGCATTTGCTTCCCACAAAAATAGCAAATAGCACGACACACTGTTGTGCCGTAATTGTGGTATTTTTAACACATTAGTACTGGATCAAAAAAAGAGAGAGAGACAGAGATGAAGGACTTTCATTGAGCCCTTACAGCCATAATGCATTAGAAATATCTGCTCACCGCATTAAAAATCCAGCCCTGTCAGCATGTAGCTTTACATTAACACAGAAAAGCCATCTATCGCACGGCCTTTTTATCAAAAACAGCCTAATGTTTCAGTCTAATGGGAAACTGGCAAAGAGTCACATGCATAAATAAAGAACGAGAGATAAACACAGAGAGAATGTTTTTATTGCTCGCAGGTTTCTCATTGGTAACGTGGACGAGCTTTTAGATATTTCTCCAAAAAATCCATCTCTGGGCAGCGTATCTACGATATTAAAGATTAGGGATTTTTCTGTCCAATAGGGAGAGAGATATTAATGTATAAAATATTATCGGACAAAAAGATTTAATTCAGAACACGTCATGCTAATCTATGTGCTTCATCTAATTAGTTGTTACAGAACATAAAACATGAGCCTGAAGGATTTATGAATTGCATCGCTGTATTACAGGATTTGGAATCTAAATAATGACACACACACACACACACACACACACACACACACAGCGTGTCGTGGCGATGTAATTAGTGGCATTTGTAGAATGAGCTGATTATGTTAAACGGTGTTTAATGCTTTGGACGGAATGATTGCGTCTCCAGTAATTATGGTCAAACGGTTTATTACTGAACATTACTGTCACACACACGCACTGAAACAGAGGAGAGCAAACAGTTCAACATGGAATATAAACATTAAACAGAATTGAGGTATTAAAGGAGAAGTCCACTTCCAGAACAACAATTCATAAAGAATTTACTCACCCCCTTGTCATCCAAGATGTTCATGTCTTTCTTTCTTCAGTCGTGAAGAAATTATGGTTTTTGAGGAAAGCATTTTAGGATTTTTCTCCATATAATGGACTGATATGGAGCCCCGATTTTGAACTTCCAAAATGTAGTTTAAATGCGGCTTCAAAGGGCTCTGAATTATCCCACTCGAGGAAGGGTCTTATCTAGCAAAATGATCTGTCATTTTTTTTGGAAAAAAAAAATTTTGTATACTTTTTAAGCACAATAGCTCATGTAGCAAACCCAATCAATACCTAATGGATAAAATACAAAATTCTTATTTACAACAACAACCTATAGCAAGCATATATCGTCATCTTGAAAGCAGAAAAGAAAAGTATGAATAATAACAAAAAAATATATATATAGAAATTATTGTTATTATTGTTATAATGTGTGTGTGTATGTATATATATATATATATATATATATATATATATATATATATATATATATATATATATTTATATATTAGTTATTATATTTATATAATTAAATAATTTTTAAATATATATATTTTAAATATTTATGTGTATTTCTGATGTCATACAACCTAAAACCCTTGTGCAATATATAAACAGAAAGATTTTTACAATGTATATTTTAAGTTTTATATTTTAATATATATTTTCTATTTTTAATCATTAAAGATATACTTAAATTGTAATTTATTTGAATTATTTTATATATGAATATACACATAGACATACATTTAGATATTATTTATTTATATTAGTTATTATATATTTATATATATTTTATTTATATATATATATATATATGTGTGTATGTATGTATGTATGTGTGTGTGTTTATGCCATGTGCAATATATAAAGAAAGAGAGAAACAGAATTTAAATACATTTTACTTTTTAAATAGTATTTACAGATTTTGTTTTATTTTTTTTATATACATTTCATATTTTTAATCATTTTAAATATACTTAAATATACATTTTTTAATTTATTATTAATATTATATATATATATATATATATATATATATATATACACACACACACACACACACATTTACATATTATTTATTAATATTAGTTTAAATATGTTGTTTAAATATATTATAAATATATTTCTTTATAAAAATTTAAATAGATTTTTAATTAATATTTAAATAGATAAAAAATATAATAATAAAATAAAAAACATAATTGGAATATATTTTACTTTTTAAATGGTATTTACATAATATATTTTGTTTTACATTTTAATATATTTTATATTTTTGATCATTATATATATATACATAAACATAAAATGTTTAATTTATAACTTATACACACACACACACACATACATACATTTATATATTATTTATTTATATAAGTTATACATTATATTTATATATAATATTTTATTCTATTTATATAATTAGATATTATTTAAATATATTTATTTTATTTTAAATATATTTTGTGTGTGTATTTATGATGTCATGAGATCTATAGAGATCTGTGTGTGTTTGATATCGCTGAGAGTATCGTCTAGATCTCTCGTGCTCAGTGTGTAGAGAGCAGTGAACGCTCTGTAGGGACCCTGTGAATCTGAACGCAACTTCTTTTCTCTCTGTTCTTCCCTCCATCTGTAGAAAGAGAGAGAGAGAGGGAGGCGGGGCAGTTCGAGGCTTTCTGCAGTAGGACGCTCTCTGAATAAAGAACAGATCTCACACACACACACACACAGTGATGTGTGTCCTATTGTAGCGCAGTGTGTGTATGTGTGTGTTGGTCTGAGCGCAGAGACTCCGTCTGCATTTAGAGGGACTCTTATCTGTCTGCCTAATTCAGTTAGAGTGAAGCACATAAACTCGTTACACGCGCCGCTTTAATTAACTGAAGTAGATAAGAGACTGAGCGCGAGCGCATTGTGCCTCGGTTTTGTTCTGTCATCTCTCCGAAGTTTGTGCGATAAAGATCATCCATCCATTGATTCTTCTGCACAACAAAAGATGAGAAGAGACAGACGCGCGCGCAAACACGCGCAGACAGCAGACCACAGATCAAAGCGCTGATGCTTTCTGATGCTTCAGGAGAGATTCCCGCTGTCACAGGATTCCCTCCTCAGCTTCCCTTTTATCTTACTGTATGCAAAATTATCCCAATTTTTCAACATTTGTTGATGGAGGTTTATATCTTGAATACTTTCAGCCGTAAAATCTCATTTCAACTCATGCATTACAGTGATTTTAGCACGGTTGAGGGACTAAAATGTGGTAAAATGACAGTAAAATATGGTTTCAATTCCTTTTTTGGTTTAATAAAACTGCTGCAATAGTAACAACACTATTTGGATAATTTTCAAGAAACAGTTCCAGTGTTTCAATTTCATCATAAACAAAAATGAACAGTCCTTTCACCAGGTAATGTAGCTCATTAGTTTAACTGTGGTTTAATAGCAATGAGACAAAAAGTGTATTAAAACAGAAAATGCAGTCGCTGGTCTATTTTTATTATCCGCATTGTACGACAAGCTTAAGATCATCCGGCTGGAAGCAGAAATAATTATTATTTTTTCCTGTGAATATGCATCATTTGAATTCTAAATAAATGTGCCAACACTATATTATTATTAATATTCATTATTTAATCATATTTTAAAATAATAATAATATATTTAATATTTATTAAATTAAATATAATTGGTTTTAAATCATGTTGGTGTGTTATTTTAGTACTAATTATATACTATTATATTTTTATTAATATTTAAAATTAGATTTTTTTGGTAACACTTTACAATAAGGTTCATTAGTTAACTACTTTAACTTTAAGAATGAATACTTTTACAGCATTTATTAATCTTAGTTAATGTTAATTTCAACACTTACTAATGCATTATTAAAATCAAAAGTTGTGCTTGTTAAAAGTAGTTAATGCACTGTGAATTAACATGAACTAACAATGAACGACTGTATTTAGTTGTTAACTAACATTAACAAAGATGAATAAATACTGTAATAAATGTATTGTTCATTATTTGTTCGTGTTAGTTAATACATTAACTAATGAAATCTTATAGTGAAGTGTTACCAATCTTTTTTTAGTTCATTTTTTTTTTTTTGTCCAGTTTTTAGTTCATTTTTTGTCATTTTTATAATGGCATTTTTTAATAGATTTTTTTTGTTTTTAATTCTAAATATTTTTAATTTATTTTTATTAATATATATTTTATTTCAGCTATTTTTAATTTGTTTTAATTAAATTCTGAATAAATGTGCCAACACTATATTATTATTAATATTCATTATTTAATAATATTTTTTAAATAATAATGATAGATTTAATATTTATTAAATTAAATATAATTGTTTTTTAATCATATTGGCGTGTTATTTTAGTACTAATTATATACTATTTTATTTTTATTAATATTTTAAATTAGCTTTTTTGGTAACACTTTACAATAAGTTTAACTTTAATTAACTTTAAGAATGAACAATACTTACACAGCATTTATTAATCTTAGTTAATGTTAATTTCAACATTTACTAATGCGTTATTAAAATCAAAAGTTGTGCTTGTTAATGTAAATTGTACATGAACTAACAATGAACGACTGTATTTTCATTAACTAACATTAACAAAGATTAATAAATACTGTAAAAAATGTATTGTTCATTGTTTGTTCATGTTAGTTAATACATTAAGATTAACTAATGAAATCATATTTTAAAGTGTTACCAGTCTTTTTTTTTAGTTCATTTTTTAAGTCCAGTTTTTAGTTAATTTAGTCATTTTGTTAATGGCATTTTTTAATAGTTTTTTTGTTTTTAATTTTAAATATTTTTAATTTATTTTTATTTTATATATTATTTATATCTTTTTTTTTTAATTTCAGCTATTTTTAATTTACATTTTCATTTATTTTTATTACTATAGTACTTTAACATACAACAAAAGGTTGTACAATTTGTACAATTTCTTTTTTAATTAAGGTTTTTCATCTAATATTTAAATTTTATTTCAGATTCAATTCAACAAGCAAAAATGTTTTAAATAATTTTAGCTGTAGTTAAGGATAACAACAGTGCATTTTATACAACCAATAAGCCATGAGGTCACACAGCCACAGTATTTTTTAAGTGCTGTCTTTGTCTCTTGGTACAAGCTGAAATTTTGCTTAATTAATAATACTAAGAAACTGCACAAAAGATGTCTCTAACCAGCTGCACATACTCAATAAATCTACCTAGAAATGAGAAAGACATAATTACCTATTCCACATCACCAAGAGACAAAAACAGATGCGTTAACACACTCACACACACACACACCGTTAATATTATTTGAGAGGTGCTGGTTGAAAACCCTGAAGGATGAAGAGAAAATGAGAGTTTGTGTTTTTCACTGTTGTTTTTTTTTTTTTAAATGCTTTTTATAGTTCCAGTTCCTGGAATATCTTCTACTGCAGATTCATTACTGTAAATGCAATTTGTTTTTATTATGTATGGAAGCTAAAACATTAATTATTATGAATCTTTTTGACGGCTGTGGTGTATTGCACGGGTGGTTTGCGCTGGTTGATATTCAGCAGGCAAGCGGCGTCTGTGATGACACTTCTGACTGATGTTGTGAGTTGTGATTTGTGTGGTGGATTTCATCAGGAAAAGGCCTGAACCGCTTTGACAGTCAAGCTCTTTGTTCTGATCGTTAAACGTCTGCACAGATATCAGCTCTGGTCCAAAACCTACTAAATGTGCAGCTTGAATAATCATACAAATACATACAGTTGAGGTCAAAAGTTTACACACATCTTGCAGAATCTGCAAAATGTTAATTATTTTACCAAAATAAGAGGGATCATACAAAATGCATGTTATTGTTTAATTAGTACTGACCTGAATAAGATATTTCACATAAAAGACGTTTACATAGTCCACAAGAGAAAATAATAGCACCCTGTTCAAAAATGTACATACACTTGATTCTTACTACTGTGTTGTTATTGATATTTGTTTATGAGTCCCTTGTTTGTCCTGAACAGTGAAACTGCCTGCTGTTCTTCAGAAAAATCCTTCAGGTCCCACAAATTCTTGGTTTTCCAGCATTTTTGTGTGTTTGAACCCTTTCCGACAATGACTGTATGATTTTGAGATCCATCTTTTCACACTGAGGGACTCATATGCAACTATTACAGAAGGTTCAAATGCTCACTGATGCTCCAGAAGGAAAAAACATGCATTAAGAGCTGGGGGGTGAAAACTTTTGGAATTTAAAGATCAGGATAAATTAAATTTATTATGTCTTCTGGTAAACATACAACTATCTTCTGTAGCCTTTAAAAGGCAGTACTAAATAAAAAAATATGATATTTAGGAAAAATAAGAAGAATTTACACATCTCTATTATGTTCAAAAGTTTTCACCCCCTGGCTCTTAATGCATGGTTTTTCCTTCTGGAGCATCAGTGAGCATTTGAACCTTCTGTAATAGTTGCATATGAGTCCCTCATTTGTCCTTAGCGTGAAAAGATGGATCTCAAAATCATACATTCATTGACGGAAAGGGTTCAAATACACAAAAATGCTAGAAAACCAAAAAATTTGCAGAACCTGAAGGATTTTTTTCTGAAGAACAGCAGGCAGTTTGACTGTTCAGGACAAACAAGAGACTCATGAACAACTATTACTAAACAAAAAAAAAAAAAAAAAACAGCTGTGGATCATTCAGGTAACAACACAGTATTAAGAATCAAGTGTATGTAAACTTTTGAACAGGGTCATTTTTTATAAATTCAGCTATTATTTTCTCTTGTGGACTATATGTAAACACTTTTTATGTGAAATATCTTATTCAGATCAGAACTAAATAAAAAAATAACATGCATTTTGTATGATCCCTCTTATTTTGGTAAAATATTTAACATTTTGCAGATTCTTTGCAGACCTTAACTGTAGGATGCAAAAATATAAGGTAAAATAGTCCATTTTTTATTTATTTTTAACAAATCTTACATTTATTTTATTATACATTTATTTGTAATACATTATAAATTTATTTATAGATTTTTTTATGTTATTATAATTTATTTTAAATTTATTCCTGAGATCAAAGCATCATTACTCCAGTCTTCAGCATAACACGATTCTTCAGAAATCATTCTAATATGCTAATTTGCTGTTTCAGAAACATTTCTGATTATCATCAGTGTTGAAAACAGTTGTGCTGCGTAATATTTTCGCAGAAAAAATAATGCCGTTTATTTTTCACAATTTATAGATGAATAGAAAGTTCAAAAGTACAGCATTTATTTGAAATAAAATGTCCCCAGTCACTTTCGATCAATTTCATGCATCGCTGCTGAATAAAATTAATTTATTTTTTAAAAAACTCTTACCGACTCATTGATACTGAGCTCGCTGCAATGCATTTTGCATGGGATTTTTTTAAATGCAGTGATAAGAATGCATCTTATAAGTCAGCATGACGTCACGTCTACCTTTTGCACAGCCTTGCATCTTAATTGCACGTAAGAAGTCTTCAAAACACTATCTAGGTAAGCAGAACGCTAGTTTTGTGTGTGTAGAGAGAGAAGCTGAACAGAGACGGACCTTCAAGGTCACTGCACCAACACACACACACACACACACACTATACCTAAGCTGTCTCTTTAACCAAAGTCCTGTCTGAAGATTATGCTAATTGAGAGTTTTAGCCCATTGCATTGTGTCCAGCCATAAAGATTTAGTTAATTATGAGCCAGTTTAAATGATGGACTGATGAATTATCTAATTAAAGCTGCAGAGCCACCGAAGACACTCTGTCTCTGTGTGTGTGTGTGTTTAAGGTACCTAGTCAGCGTTTCTCCCGCCATCTGGCAGGAACACAGGTGAGATCTGATTGAATAAAGCTAATGTGATAACCACTCACACGCACGCGCGCGCGCGCACGCACAGCGGAGATGCTTTAAATTCACGTTAATCTAATCGAGTTTGCTTAGTGTTGAGGGAAATTCAAAACACATTCTCTGACACGTATTTATCGCCCATCAGGACGTCATAAACCATACAAATCCACTCAATGGTCTCAATCAATAACTCGCTGCGCGCGCACACACACACACACTCGTGTCTGAGTGCCTTCAAATGAGGTCCGAGCTCTCACCTTCCCGCCGTTTGTCAGATTTATCTAGCGGGAGATGCGACTCCATAAACGCGGGACAGAATTACCGCCCCTCCGCTGCGGTAAAGGACTCGTATTTATCCTGCTGCGGGTGGGCTTAGTTATCAAACCTCGCATTAATACGACACCGCACCTCTGGCTGATCATAAATCACACAGAGAAAATGATCTTGATGGGAGGATAAAATGAAAGAGTGTGGGGCTAAAAATAGCACTGCTGGGTCTGTATGCAATATATTTAAGTTGTGTTTATATTGCCTGCGGTGCAATTAAAGGTCAGGCCAGAAAGACGCAAAGTGGTCAATGCACTGCATGTTTTGTGGCGCTAATCAACCTCGGTACTCAAGGGGGCGATAGAGTTTCCTGTCTGTCATTAATCCAGATGTTGTTATTCAGGTGATGGCTGTTAGCATTCCTATTCATCTCAGTGTTGCATGCTGCCGTCTTTGCTCTTCGTCTGCCTTCAGGTGCTTGTCAGAAGATCCTACTTAAGTCCACTTGCATGTCAGAGAGAATAAGACTCCAGCTGGCCAGCTTGTTGAGGTTAATGCTGTTTTTGCCTACTTACTCATTTTTGCCTACTTATTCATGGAGAACCTGCAAAAAACATCTACAGATATACTGAAACTACAACAGCTGATGAGTTTGAAAAAAATAAATAAATAATTGAGTGATCATCATTTATTATTGATAATATTTACATTTATTATTATTATTATATTCATATTTTTTATAAAATAATAAAATATTATTTGTATAAAATAATTGCTTGGAAATATTATAAAACATTGGTAATATATTTTATATAATTAATTTGTATAATAATATCTCATATTTCATAATTACATAATGATATTTTATATTTGTTTAGAATATAATGTCATGTTTCATAATCCTTCATTTTTAAGTAATTATTAATGTATTTTTAAATATTTTTTTAGAATCTTATATTTCACAATTACTTAATTTCCATATCATTAATTTATTCATATTTTTTTCAATATACAGTAATCTCTCAATATGCTAATTCAAGTATCATAAATATGTTTTAATTATTTTATATTTCACATTTTATAATTACTTTATTTCCAAATAATTCATATTTTTATATTAATTTATAATATAATCCTATATTTCATAGTTACTTGGTTTCCAAGTAATTATTCATATATTTTATATAATACTTTTTTATAATATAGCTTAATCGTATATTTAATAATTACATAATTATTAATATATCTTATATTATTTGCTTATAATATATCATATTTCATAAATACTTGATCTCCAAGTAATTATTAATTTGAATTATTTGTTTATACTAGAATCCCATATTTCATAATTACTTTATTTCAATGTCATTCATTTATTTTAACAGTATTTTTATAATATAATCTCTAATTTCCTAATTCATTTTTAAGTATTAATATTTGTACATTATTTTCATATATTACATTTCATATTTACTTTATTTCCAAATAAGTTTTAATATATATTTTATATTGTTGTTATAATATTATCCCATATTTCATAATTACTTCGCTTCCAAGTAATTATTAATATTTTATTTATTTAGAATTTGTAGTATAATCTCATGTTTCATAATAGATGATTCATGATTTTCTGATGCTCATATATTTGTAAATAATAATTTTTTCTAATATAATATTATATTTCATAATCACACAATTATTAATATATTTTATATAATTTGTTTATAATATAATTCCATGTTTTAGAATTACTTAATTTCCAAGTAATTATTAATATATTTTGAATTATTTGTTTATAATGGAATCCCATATTTCACAATTATTAATGTCATTGTTATTAATTTATTTTATATTATTTGTATAACCTTGAATATCTTAATTAATTTTAAGTATTATGAATATATTTGAATATTCATTATTTTTTATAATATTTCACATTTCATAATTACCTAAATTCCAAATCATTATTCATGCATTTTTATATCATTTTAATAATATAATTGGATTTTTCATAATTACTTGATTTCCAAGTAATTGCTCTTATCTTATTTGATTTTTTTATAGTATAATCTCATATCCGTTTGTCCAACTACAGCAAGACAGGGGACGAGAAGGAAGGGGATTCACAAGTGTAATTTTTTTAGTAGTAGTGAATAAATTTCACACTTGGCCTGTAATTGTCTTGCTAAAGGCTTCAGGTGCTTTAACCCGTGATATAAATACAGACCTAACTGATCATGTGACTTCTGCCATAAAATCTTTGACTTACTGCATGTTAAAAGTGAAGGAACTCATGCCGGGATGTACAAGATTCACTCTACTATGTCACAAAAACACATGCAGGTCATATGCTGCCTCAAAACCAAAATAAAAACAAATAAATTATATTTGGCATAACACAAAATGAAGCCTACATTAATATTTATTGCTTTGTGACATTATTTCGTGACAATTAAGCATATTTTTCTCATGAAAAGCTTGTGTGTGTGTGTGTGTGTGTGTGTGTGTGTGTGGCTCTTGTCTGTGTCTTTGTGAATAATGAGGAGTTTGCAGTTGTTCAATGCCACACTGAGCGTCTTTGTCATCCGCCGTCTTTGATTATGATGTCGCCACTGAGGAATCCCGTGGAATGTGGCGGAATGCTGCGGGAATCCAGGAATCATTCAAGACTGTCTGAGTGTTAACTCTTTCAGGACAGTCTGGATGTTAGAACTAGATTTAAAAACATTAAAACGTATTAGAGGTGCTTGAGCATGCATGTCTCACCATCACAATGCTAATGGTTGCTAGGGCGTTGCTATGCAATGTTGAATGTTACTGCAGCATGCATGTTGGATGGGTGTTTTAAGTAGCTGCTATGGTGTTGCAGAGGTTGCTAGGGTGTTCTGAGTGGTTTTCAGTGAGATGCTAAAGTGTTCCTAGGTGCGTTGCTTAATGGTTGCCAGGGTGTTGCTACGACAATGCTAATTTGTTTTTAAGTGCATTACTATGTGATTACTAAATGTTCTGGTTGCTAAGGTGTTTTGTATGGTTTTTAGTGCATTGCTTAATGGTTGCTACGGTGTTGCTATGTAGTTACTAAATGTTCTGGTTGCTAGGGTGTTCTGAGTGGTCTTCAGTACATTGCTTAGTGGTTGCCAGGGTGTTGCTATGGTGATTCTAAGAGGTTGTTAAGGTGTTCTTAGGCGCATTGCTGAATGGTTGCCAGGGTGTTGCTAAGGTGTTGCTATGCGGTTACTAAAATGTTTTGTTGCTAGGGAGTTTTGAGTGGTTTTTACTGCATTGCTTGGTGGTTGCCAGGGTGTTGCTATTATGTTGCTAAGGTCTTCTCAAGTGCATTGCTTAATGCTTGCCAGGGTGTTGCTATGATGTTGCTAAGGTGTTGCTATGTGGTTACTAAAATGTTTTGGGTGCTAGAGTTTTCTCTGCGTTTTTCAGGGCTTTGTTTAACGGATGCCAGGGTGTTGTTATGATGTTGCTAAGGTGTTCTCAGGTGCATTGCTTAATGGTTGCCAGGGTGTTAACAAGGTGTTGCTATGCGGTTACTAAAATGTTTTGTTGCTAGGGTGTTTTGAGTGTTTTTTTACTGCATTGCGTGGTGGTTGCCAGGCAGTTGCTATGATGTTGCTAAGGTGTTGCTATGTGGTTACTAAAATGTTCTGGGTGCTCGAGTTTTCTCCGCGTTTTTCAGGGCTTTGCTTAACGGTTGCCAGGGTGTTGCTATGATGTTGCTAATGTGTTGTTATGCAGTTACAAAAATATTCTGGTGGCTAGGGAATTCTGAGTGGTATTCAGTGCATTGCTTAATGGTTGCCAGGGTGTTGTTGTGATGTTGCCAAGGTGTTGCTACGCGGTTACTAAAATGTTCTGTTGCTAGGGTATTCTCTGCGGTTTTCAGTGCTTTACTTAATGGTTGCTGGGGTGTTGCTATGCAGTTACAAAAATGTTCTGGTGGCTAGGGAATTCTGAGTGGTATTCAGTGCATTGCTTAATGGTTGCTAAGGTGTTCTTAGATGCATTGCTTAATGGTTGCCAGGGTGTTGTTGTGATGTTGCTAAGGTGTTGCTATGCAGTTACTAAAATGTTCTGTTACTAGGGTGTTCTGAGTGGTTTTCAGTGCATTGCTTGATGATTGCCAGGGTGTTCCTATGATGTTGCTAGGGTGTTCTCAGGTGCATTGCTTAACGGTTGCCAGGGTGTTGCTGTGATGTTGCTAAGGTGTTGCTATGCGGTTACTAAAATGTTCTGTTACTAGGGTGTTCTGAGTGGTTTTCAGTGCATTGCTTGATGGTTGCCAGGGTGTTCCTATGATGTTGCTAGGGTGTTCTCAGGTGCATTGCTTAATGGTTGCCAGGGTGTTGCTAAGGTGTTGCTATGCAGTCACTAACATCTTCTGTTTCTATGCCATTCTGAGTGGTTTTCACTGCAATGCTTGATGGTTGCCAGAGTGTTACTATGATGTTGCTAAGGTGTTCTCACGTGCATTGCTTAACGGTTGCTAGGATGTTGCTATGATGTTGCTAAGGTGTTGCTATGGGGTTACTAAAATATTCTGGTTTCTAGGGCAATTCTAGTGGTTTTCAGCGCATTGCTTAATGGTTGCCAGAATGTTACTATAATGTTGCTAAGGTGTTGGTTATGGGTAACTAAAATGTTCTGCTTGCTAAGGTGTTGTCAGTGGTTGCTAGGCTAAAGTAAAAAGAGACCGATTTAAGTAATTATTCATGTATGAAGCATAAACACTGTGGGACGTTTAATACTTCATACTTTAGAACTATAAGAATGAGTAAACACCATTAAAAATGGCACATGCAACTCTTAGATAAAACATTCATTAGATGTGTTGTCCACTAGTGTAGCCGTGCAAACCTGTGTTTAGTGCAAAGGGAAAATATAAACAGGCTGTTTCCTGTACAAACACATTTAGATAAACTCAGAGTGTGTGTGTGTGTGTGTGAGAGAGAAATACAAAGACATGAAGATAAACATCAGGATGTACGCTAGAGTTTCTGTGTCAACACTATGTACACTGGCCCTTGTTACCCACAACACCTCACCCTCACACACACACACACACACACACACACACAGACAGTGTCCCTCAGGAGGTAAATCATGACACACCCTGAGCTCAGAACAGAACAGGCCGGGAAAAGCGGGCACAGTCTGGCTCAGACCAGCTTTATTACTCTCACTCAGGCGTAGACCTGAATTCTGGGAGGTTTCCACAAACTTGGCACAAAATGCATGCGAGAACCTGTCACATACAGCCAAGTCTGTTTACCCTCATTGTTATGGATGATATAATCTCTTGTGTCCTCTAGAAATCTATATCTAGATTCAGATTAAATGTTTACACATTGGCACTTTATGATTTCATAGTCTCTAATCTAATTGTTAATGCTGCCAGTGTTTTATTTAGCAAAGTAAGTTAGAAATGCATTTAGAGTTTTGTGCTTTAAGGGAATATTTACATGGCCAAAGCAATGCATTTTGTGAATCCAAATTTGAGGATTTTGTAAGTTAATTGCTTGATTCTGTGAGTTTACATATGCACACATATGCTTACAAGCTAAGAAACTGTAAATATTTCTATATGCATTGAGAACCCAAAATACTGTACTGTAATTTTAACATCAATTTTAATTTTTTTTCTTTCTTTTTTTGTTTTAGATAAGAAATGCTGCATTCAAACTTGAACAGAAAATTGCAGGCCAACAAATGCAAATTCTGAGATGACAATTTTTTAATAAATATTTTGAAACAAATATTGCATTCAAACTGTAACAGAACATTGCAGGCCAACATATGCAATTCTAAGATGATAATTTTTTAAAATAAATATTTTAAAAATAAGTATTATACTCAGGCTGTAACAGAACATGCATATGTGAGCATGTGTGAATTCCGAGTTGATAGTTTTGTCTTTTTAATAAATATTTTTCAATATTACATTTAAACTGTAACAGAACATTGTAGGGCAGAATATGTGAGGTTTTGCTTTTTTAATAAATATTTTTAAATGTTACATTTAAAATGTAACTGAACACTGCAGGCCAAAATATGTGAATTCTGAGTTGAAAAATATTTTGAAATAAATATTACATTCAATCTGGACAACATACGCAAATTCCGATATGGTACTTTTTTAATAAATATTTTTTAAATAATTATTATACTCACTCTGTAACAGAACATTGCAGGCCAACATATGCAAATTCTGAGATGATAATTTTTTTTTTTTTATAAATATTTTTTAAGTAATCATTATACTCAAATTATAACAATATTTCAGGCCAACATGTGTTGATAGTTGATAGTAGATAGTTTTTCTTTTTTAAATAAATTTTACATTTTTATTTTTTTAATTAGTTTTTTTTTTTTACCTTTAATTTTAATTTAAAAAAAAAATGTAATTACTTTTTCTTTTTTAATAAATAATTTTAAATAATACATTTAAACTGTAACAGAACATTGCAGGCCAAAATATGTGAATTTTGAGTTGATAAATATTTTGAAATAAATATATCTGTAACAGAACATTGCAGGCCAACATGTGTGAATTCTGAGTTAATAGTTTTCCCTTTTTAAATTACATTTAAATTTTTAATTTTTAAATGTTTTACTTTTAATTTAAATTTCTGAGGTAGTTTTTTTTTTTAATTAATATTTTTAAATAATACATTGAAACTGTAACAGAACATTGCAGGCCAACATATGCATATTCTGAGATGATAATTTTTTTAATAAATATTTTAAAAGTTGTTAGTTTGCTTTTAAATAATAATAATAATAATATATATATATATTATATATAATAAATATATATATATATATATATCTGGAATGTTACAATTAAACTGTAACATACATTCAATCTGTAACAGAACATTGCTAGTCAAAATATGTAAATTCTCAGTTAATTATTGGACGCAACTTGCGGAAACACGTGATGAGGTCATGTGACAGTAGCGTACTTCTGTTTGGAACGTTTATCGTTGGACTATTTAAGTAGTATGCAGTATACAGTGTAGAAAATAGTAAGTTATTATTCCATAGCAAACACAGCCAATAATTCAGATACCAGAGCGGAAATGTTCTCATCTGATAAGGTGCAATTGTTCATGAGGAAACCCTTAAGTAAGCACTTAATAAACTATATTTCTTCCCATTAGACTTTATAAACACTGTTATAATTCGGTGAGAAAGAGTTTGAACACTGAATTCAAGTCATGGCCTGTAGTTTGCTGAGTGTTTGAATCCCCCGCGTAACGCCGCTGCGTTTGTTGTTTCTCCTTAGGGAAACGCAAAACTTTCCTTGCGGCGAAACAAACAGGAAAACGAGCGGCAGCGTTACGCACCGAGGGAAAGTATTCCAGCAAACAGTCAGTAAAACGCGCCCCACGGGCGTTATTTCCTCGTCCTGACTGGATGAAGGGGGTCCAGCCCTCCTGGGCTTCCTTTCTTTCTCCTTCCATCTCTCAGCAGCTCGGAAACCCGATCTTTCAGCAGGAGTTTGATGTGTGAACTCTGGGAATCCATCGGCACCGCGCGCGTTATTGTTGCCAGGACACTTTCCTCGCGTCCTCGGGTTTCCGTAAATGTTCAAGGAATGGAAAGCATTCTGGTGGAATTATAAGCTCGGGGTCAAACGGCACAGAAGCAGATAAACTCGGAGGTTTTGGATTCCGCGGCTTGGTTTATATGAACCTGTTCTCCGGATCTGCAGACGCGCTGCGCTGCTGTGGAAACTCCGGGTCCATGTGGCGCTTCACGGATCAGCGGACGGTTCACTTCCAAATCATGTGGCTGCTCGTGTGCTCCCTAATCGCGGTGCTGAGCGCTGAGAATTACGCCACACAGGCCCAGGTGATGTCCTCCAAAGCGCTGAGGGCTGCAAACGCACGCAGCAATGGTGAGTCTGGAAGATTCAGTGACTCCAAAAGTGTTACAACGCTTAGAAATGTCAAAGCAAGTGTCATATGAGCTCAAATGCTGTCTTTTTAAAGTCTCGCTGTCTTGTTAATCAACTTTTTTAGTGCATGGATGAAGCCTCAAGTTCACACAGGTGTCTTAGTTAGCAGGTGTAGTAGTTCATCACATTGTCAAAGTGTTCTAAGAACGTTTTAAGTCATGACCGTTATTTCTGAAAGTTCTAAAATGTAGTTTAAATCATTTTTAAAAAGTCAAATGTTGCAAACCTCATGGGAATGCTACTTTTGAATGATCTCCGAACATTCGGAAACAAGTAGCAACATTTAAAGGACGTTAGGAACTAAAATGTTTCAGAAAAAATAGAACGTTCCATGAAGAATGTTACTTTTAAATATTCTCTGAACGTTCTTTAAAAAAGTAGCAATGATTAAAGAATGGTAGATGAACATTCAACTAAAATGTTTCAGAAAAACATTCTGTAAAGTATTGTTTTGAACATTTTTAACGATTGATGTTTTAAAACGTTTAGTCTCAGTTGTGCAAATGTTAAGTGAACATTTCATTTTATCATTTTGCAAACATTATGGGTAGATTTTAGAATGTTCAAATGTAACAGGTAGCAACGTTATATGAACATTCAACTAAAATGTTTCAGAAAAAAACATTCCATGAACTAAGTTTTTTTTGGGTTGAGTTAACATTACAGTTTGTCATTTTGAAAGTATTATGGGAACTTTACGTTTGATTCTTCGTTGAACGTTCTGAAACAAGTAGCAACATTTAAAAAATGTTAGAAAAATGTTGAACTAAAATGTTTCAGAAAAAGTGTTCCATGAACAAAATTTTTTCTTGGTTGTGCGAACATTAAGTTAACATTCCAGTTTAACATTTTGAAAGTATTATGTTCGTTGAACATTCTGAAACATTTAAAAAATGTTAGATGAACATTCAACTAAAATGTTTCAGAAAAACATTGCATGAATGAAGTACAAAATATGTATATTAATATACTGCCAACATTATTAAGGTTGAACTAACGTTCTGTTAACGTTGAGGGAACCTAACTTTAATGTTAGGAGAGTTCTGAGGACATTCCATTAGCTTTTTAACTACAGACAAGCACAAATTTTCAACGTCAGATCTATCATTTTATCATTTTAAACAATGCAAAACTATTTGAGTGTTTTGCTTGTAAAAAGTGCTTGCGCTGTCTGTGAACTCAATAAATGTCACTTGTATTTTATTATCTAATGCAGTGACATTCAGACATTTTCTAGTGTCTGCTAAAATACTTTGACAGCAGTTACTTAAAAGTCATTGCCAAACGCTTCAGACAAGTGCCATTATTTCAGCTCCGAACTCTTGCTTTGATATTTCGTGATCTCATGAATGACATTTAGGCATTCTGAAGTGCAGCAAATGCTTTCTGTGGTCACTGTGGATGTGAACAGGCATGCATGTTCCTCAGTTTTGCATGATGTTGTGATCAGCTGGAGCGTGTTATGACAGGTCTACAGCTCTCTGATCTTCTCATGCCTGATTTCAACAGCGTTGCTTTTCTCTGCAGTTAGTGTGATAGAAGCATACTCAACCTGTTCATGTATTGCTGTTAGAGTAGTAAACAGTAGAGTATGATGCTAGCAACACAAGGTCACTGGTTCGATTTCCAGGGATTGTGTGAAATGATGAAAGGCTCGAATGCAATATTAGTTGCTTTTGATTTACGTGTTATCCTACACAAATTGTTGTCAGTAATAATGATGTGAATTAAGGTTTGACCTGGTTTTTGTGACCTTTGAGGTCAGCTGTGTGTGTCAGTTCTCCAACAGCTGTTTGACACCTGTAATGACTGTTCAGATATACTCTGGGAATATTAGGGTTGTTGACAAATAACATGTATTTTTCCAACTTGATGAGTTTTACTGTTTGGAATCTATGGAGTTTTGAATTTATTTTGGAATTTTTAAATCTATTTTAAATAATTTATGGCTCATTAAATAGTCTTGCCGTGCATAATTTGTAGTTTGTACTTTTTAATAATTAACTTGTCGCACTGCTAGACTATTTAAATGAACCATAAATTATTTAAAAAATGTTTGATGTAATCTCTGAATCAGTTTTATTTTAGTACCACAAGATATAGTTTTTTTTTTTTTTTCTGTTTTCGTTTTAATTTTAGTTAAAGTTTCACTGATTTTGTTGTGTGTTTTTTTTTAAACATTTTTATTTAGTCACTTATTTATTTTTTTATTAGTTATTTGCTTTATATATATATATATATATATATATAAACCAAATAACTAATAAAAAAAAACTGAATAAATAAATAAATATATTAGGGCTGTCAAATGATTAATCACATACAAAATAAAAGTTTGAGTTTGCCTAATATGTTTACTGTGTGTAATTATTATGTATACATAAACACAAATATTTTACTTATAGAAATTATATAACAATGATAATAAATACATATACTTGTAAGTATTTCCTAAATATATACATGAAAGTGTTTGTATTTATATATATATATACACATAATAATTACACACAGTACACACACATATATTAGGCAAACATTTATTTTGTTTGTGATTAATTGTGATTAATCGTTTGACAGCCCTAAAATAAATAAATAAATAAATAAAAAAATTTGGCAACTATTTAAAATAAAATAAGTGCTTTTCTCATTTAAGTTAACTTTTTTTATTTATTTATTTATTTTTTTTAAATCTCAAGTAACATTTTTTTATAAATAGGTTTAGTTTTAACTATAATAACCTCGCTCTCAATTAATGAGACCTTAAAATCAGTTTATTTTAGTCCCATTTAGATTTTTAGTTTTTTTTTTATATTTTCTTTTTTCATTTTTATTTTGGCTAAACTTGTAATAATTTTGTGTTTTTTGACATTTTTACCTTAGATGAAGGTCATAGGAATGAAACATTGTGAATACATTTTTTTTTTTTTAAACATTTGCAAGTACAGATAGTGTGCAGGATTTATTTATTTATTTGCTTATTTGCTTTGATGTTTGACCTGTTTTTGGTCCTTTATCTTATGCATCTACACTTAAAAAAATGATTCTACAACATTGTTGTTTATTTAAAAAAAAATCATTAAAAAAGTGTCATTTTTTTTGAGTGTAGGAGGATTTCTGCAGAGTTATTTGTTTTCCAGTTAAATGTTTTAGTTTGAGTTCAACAAGCATCCAATTATTATCTTTTTTTTTTTTTTTTGAGTGTTTTGATCGCCTACTGATGTGCAAGAGTAATTGTTGACTGTTGATATTTTTACCTTAAAAATTGCATGCATAATTTTTTTTTTTGCACAAATATTTTTTTTTTTTGAAAGAATAGTTGTATTTGAAGCAAGTCACACTATTTGACGTGTCAACTACCTTTGTACAAATGTGTGTGTGCGTGTTGTAAAACAGCTGAATTATAGTTATTTTAGGGCAGTGAGTCACAGGGTGTCCCGGTTCACACCCAGCCATCAGTGATGAGGAATCTGGTATGGGATTCCCCACAACACACACACATTTTTTGGATTGTGGAAGGAATTGTCGTTCCAGTTGCATTGGGTGTGTGTGCATTTTGCAGGTGGTCGGATTTTGTATTTGTATATGAACTTCAGCATTTGAAGGTGTATCCGTTAAGTCGTGTGTGTGTGTGTGTAGCGGCCTGTTTTCTGTCATTTTTACATGCCGACAGGAAGATGCATCTTTACTCGGCATTTTTCTGTCTGTCTCTCACACGCAGCTTTCTGCTAGTGCACATTCTTTCATCGTTTCGAACAGAAAACACATCAGGCTCCAGTTATTCGCAGTGTGTGCGTGTGTGATGGAGGAATCATGACTGTAAAACTACTTATAAACCTTGACAGAACACACAATGACAGACCTCTTAGTTGCAGATCTGTATGATTAAGTCGTTTGATCTCGGCATGCGAGTATGTGTGTGTCTCAGGGTGGGCATGTTTCAGCACTGGGTGTTTCATCTCCATTAGCTCAATGTTTCCCTCGTGAAATCTGACATCTGTGAGTTGCACATCTGTATGATGACACACATCTCCTATTCCCTTTATATATGTGAGTTTAGAGCATGCAAACCACTTATTATTCCAGAAACAATGGTGTTCATTAGGGACGAATAGATCAAATACTCTAAGCACTGTAGAATTTGATTGCATGTCATTCACAGTGTTGTGCAAATCCCTATTTCCCTATGCATTCCCAGCTGTTTGCTTAAGCACTTTATTTGACAACAATAGAAAAATGCATTGTTTAGTTCTGAATTAATTGTTGTATTTTCATGTGATTGCATTAAAAAAATAGATTCTATTAAAGTTCACCGGATTCATTTGATTATCACAAGTTTGATGATAAATATATATTAACTTGTAAAACATAGAATCCAGAACAACTAAAACAGAATTTGTGTGATTTCATGGGTCCCTGTTATTGTTAAAATGTCATTAAATTATTAGCAAATTATTTATTTTAAAATTATTTCAAAAATTTTATTTAATAAAAATAATAATGTATAGTAATAAAACAGAATTATTTATATTATATATATATATATATATATATATATTTAAAAATATTTATATTTAATACATTTTTTTTAAGAAAAAAAATGACAATAAATAAATAAAAAAATATTTTTTACACACGATTAAAAAACAAAACAAAAAGCTGTTCGGATATTTAGAAAAAAAAATTGCATTCAATTTTTTTAATTATTAAAGTTTAAAGGCTCTTAATGATATATTTGTATGACATCATAAAGCACAGAATCTTAAAAATTAAACAAAAGTTTTTGGGGAAAATAAAATGAAAAATAAATAAGAAAGATTTTTGTTAAAAAAAAAACAAAAAAAAACAAATGTTTTTATAGGCCCCTAATATTCTAAAAATATTAAATTAGTAAAGTTGAATGAATTAATTTAATCGTCGCAGTTTTTAGTTACAAATTGGTATAAAGTTGTAAAACAAAATGTAGAAAAATAGGATTTGTGAAAAAATGGAATTTAAAAAAATAAATAAATAAAAAAAACAATTGTGCCCCAATATTGTTAAAATTGTATTCAATTTATTAATTTATTAAAGTTTTATAAATTCATAAATAATTAAAAAAAAATAAAATAAAAAACGCAAATTTTCTGTTGATATACAGCACAGTAAAAAAAAAAAATTAAAAAAATAATAATAATTAAAAAAAATTAAATTTATTAACATTAAAACAGAAAACAGATTTTGAGAAAATATAAAAATTGAATTTGAGAAACAAATGCTGTTTTTATAAACAAGCTATAGCATGTTGCAAACAAGGAAGAACTCATCCATTAGCATTCCCAATTGTCTTAATGGAAGTTGCTCAGGCAGTGTGTCTGTGTACAGTATGCAACCTTGTTTTAGTCAAATGCAGTGTGTCTAAAACACAAGTGGTGGGTGATTAGGAGAGTGTGTGTAAATGACAGAAAAAAAAAGAAGAAACTGAGAGATGTCAGAATGGATGTATTTAGTAGATGTGAGTGTGGTCATTTTCCAGCATGTGTGTTAATAAGAGCTGGCTGGAGTGTTAAAGGCTTGGGTTTCATTACGCTGCAGTTGAACACTAATTGATTTACTTTCTCACAAGTGATGCTCTGGACTGTGTGTGTGTGTGTGTGTGTGTGTGTGTTGTCAACACTGTCCTCCTACGAAGGATCTGATAGGATCTTTTGCAGGGATGCAAAAATAACGAAATGCACACAGAAATGTTTTATTATCTGCGTTGAACATGTGTTCTGTGCACTGGAGGCTTGTTTCCTGTGAGTTTTTTTTTGTACCCTTGTAAGGAATATTAACAGAGTGAAACTCTTTCCCAAATTCTCCCAGGAATATGGCGGTTTGTGTTTGCCATAATTAATGCAGCAAAGTGAAAGCATACTGCAAAGTGATTCAGAGTCAATCAATAAGAGCATATTGGTTATGTTAGATTACAGTAGCTCACACAGTACAGTTTTATCCCAATAGCAAACTATTGGGAATAGTGCAATCAAATAGGTTATATAAAAAAGTAAAGAGACTTCTGAAAAGCAAAATAATTATGTAGATTAATTAAAGGTAAGAATTGATTTATTGCACAAATCTGTGGTTTGGTTAAATCAGTAATTATTTTCCTAACACAAGCCCTTTTGGTTCTGATTACCATAATTCTGAAATAATCAATAATCAAATCTATATATATATATATATATATATATATATATATATATATATATATATATATATATATATATATATATATATATAATATAAATTCAGTTATTACGCAACTAAAGAAAATAAACATTTTGTAACTTTAATAACCCTGATTGTTAATATGCAGTATTCTATTTATGTAATTCTAAATATTTATTTATGCATTTATTTTTTTAATTTATGCATTTATTTGTTTATGGAACTTTAACACAAGATTTTTCAGTATTATGTTGTTACATTTTAAATGTAAATAATCATTCAAATATTTAAATATTGATTGATTAATTTATTCTTTATTTGCAAAATATATATAATTTGAATTAATAAAATGTGTGCATATATACATTTTCATATGCAACATTATATATATTATGCAAAAACTAATTTAAAAAGTAAACTAAAAGTAATTTTTAATTCAGTTACACAACTAAATAAAATAAAGTTTTATAATAACTTTAATAACCCTGATTTTTTTCTTTTATATGAAAAAATTCTACTTATTTAATGCTAAATATTTATTTATGCATTTGTTTTTTTGTTTGTTTAAGCATTTATTTGTTTATGCAGTGAAACTTTAACACAAGATTTTTTGGTATTATGTTGTTAAATCTTAAAATAAATAAAAATAATAATTCAAATATTTAAATATTGATTTATTATTCATTTCTTTGCAAAAATATATAATTAAATGAATAAAATGTGTGCATATATGCATTTTCGTATGCAACATTTTATATATGCAAAAACCGATTTTTGCAGCTTTTTAGTAATTTTTAATTCAGTTATTACTCAACTAAATAAAATAAACATTTTATAACTATAATAACCCTGATTTTTAATATGCAAAATTCTGCTTATTTAATGCAAAGTATTTATGCGTTTATTTTTTTGTCTGTTTATGCATTTTATTTTGTTTATGTAACACAAGATTTTTCAGTATTATGTTGTTAAATCTTAAAATATATCAAAATAATCATTCAAATATTTAAACTATTTAAACATTTACTGGTAATGCAGGCAAGGCAGTAGAATACAGGGGTCTGTTAATGATGTCATTCAACTCTTCTGTTAATTCTTCACAATAAATTCTAATAAAACATCCAGTTGCTATGGATACAAGAACAAACGTTCCAATAGAATATTAGTGCGCTAATAAACTGAGATGAGCGTGCTGATATAATGTGTGGCTCTAGACGTCCAGGAATAGATTCTGCTTTGGGTTCCAACTGTGTAACAGTTCAGCATGATCTCTCACTCAAGCACAGAGCAGCACGCGAGGTGAGAGAAACTACAAATAGATGGACACACACACACACGTCCTCAGGGTGGAAGTCAGAGTGTGTCGTGTCTTGATGTTCCTGTAAGTTCAGCTGAAACTGTCTGACAGCGGGGTCACACACACACACACACACACTGATGAGTCATAAAGTTTTATGCCCGTGTTTGACCTCTGACCTCTATCTGTCAATAGAAACACATGCTTTCTGAACTTCTGTACTAGGCAATTCTTCATGTCTTCAGGTGGATTTATCTGTACAGAAATGTCATATTTCACCCTAAAATCAAAAGAAAGTAAAACTGGAAAAAGAGAATATATTTTGTGTAATTACTGGCCATTTTGGTTATGAAAAATATAGTTTCTTTATTTTTTCTTGTTTCTTTTGTGTATTTTTATTTTATTTTATATTTTTATTTTATATTTATCCATTAAATTTATTGCTTTTAAAATATATTTTGTGTTTTTATTATTTTATTATTTTTTATTATTTTATATTATTATTATTTTTTTGTCTTTATTTTGTAGTTTTTATTTTTATTTCTAATTTTGGAATGAAATATGACCTAGGCATGTTTTTCTTTTATTTTATATTATTTTATTTTATTTTATTATTGTATTTTATATTAATTCTATATTTTTATTGCTTTTTCAATATATTTTATATTTTTATTATTTTATGTATTTTTTTATTATTTTATATTATTTTTTTGTCTTTATTTTATTTTATTTTATTTTATTTTGGATAAAATATGACCTGGGCAAGATGGAAGAATAAAATAATTATTCACTCTCTGCGTCTAGCTCTGAAAATTGAACTGCACCGTTGTTTTAATATTGAGAGAAAGAAACAGAGACAGAACATGAGACAGAAATGTATGTTTTTATGAACAGGACAGATGTATGAATTACTTTTTAGTTCTTAAGACGTCTGTTGAGTAGTGAAATGAAATGCACCAGCAGATCATATTTGTGAGTCATGGAACAGTTTCTCATGTTTTTCCTATAACCACTGATGGTCGCTATCATTGTATTGTTTGAATGTGTTATTTTTAAGTGTGGTATCATCTATTTCTGATAAACTTGACACTAAAAGGCACATTAAAACACAATGAACTGTGATTGATTGCTATATATGTCAATCAGACAGTCTCTTCCTGTCTAAGTGGGTGGATCTTGACCAGAATGACCTTCATTGTGGGCCAGACACACACACACACACACACACACACACTCAAACGCAGTCAGGCACTATTCAGGATCTCAAACATGAACGTATGTCTAGATTTGTTTTATTCTTTTCTCCCCCTCTTCAGCGATGGGAGAAATATGTCTGTACAAAACACTTCAACAGGCTGTTACACACACACACACACACACACACATTTTGATGTTGTATAATGAGATCAATCTGTTATTTATTCTGACTACAATGAAAGACTCATTTATCACAGACCAAATTCAAGGCACAATTGGCAACCCCATAATGCATTGCAACAAGCTCAGTAAAAGCAATCCATCCAGCATGGCTGACAGTGTTATTTTTGGTATTCTTTATACATTAACAAAGTTTTATTTAGAAATTTTAAATTAGCTTTTTTTTTTATTTATTATTATTTCAGTTTTATTTTTAGTTTATTTTTAGTAAACTTTTGTTTTTTTTTTTTTCATTTAGTTGCCAGTGCAGCATTTTTCATTTTTATTTAATTATTTTAATTTCACCTTAATTTCAATTAACAGAAATGTTATTGGATGTTTTTAGTTAACGGTAATAACACTGAGCAGAAAAAAGCTAGAGAGATTATAATATATACTTGTAATTCACTTAATACTAAAACTAAATGGTAAAACAAAATAAATGTAGTTAAAATCTGACCGTGTACCTAATTAAAATATACTTGTAATTCACTTAAAAGCCAAACTTAGTGATAAAATAAATTAAATCAGGTTAAAACTTGACCATATTAACTCATTAAATATACTTGTAATTCATTTAACACTAGAATTTAATGATGAAACAAATTAAATCGAGTTAAAAATCGACCTTATTACTGAAACATATTTGTAATTTAGTTGATTTCAGAATTTGAAATAAAACTAATTAAATTTAAATAATTTAAATTTAAACTAATTAAATTTAAAATTTAACTATATTACCTAATTACATGTAAGCCTGCTTGTAAAAAGAATGTAAAGATAAAATAAATGTACTTGAAAATTGACCGTATTACCTAATTAAACATATTTGTAGTTCACTTAATACAGAATTTGATAAAACAAATTAAATCAAATTGACAGTGTTGCCTAATTAAATATACTCGTAATGCGCTTAAGAACAGAACATAGTGGTAAAATGCATTAAATTAAATTAAAAGTCCAACATATTACCTAATTAAATATACTTGTAGTTTACTTAATACCAGAATTACGTGATAGAATGATTTAAATTAAAAATTGACAGCATTACCTAATTAAACATACTTGTAGTTCACTTAATACCAGAACTTAATGATAAAAAATAAAATTAAAATATGACCATATTACCTAATTAAATATACTTGTAGTTTACGTAAACCAGAATTTTTAATGATAGAATGAATAAAATAGTTAAAAATGGACCGATTTACCCAATTAAACATACTTGTAGTTTGCTTAATACCAGAACGTAAGGATAAAACAAATTCAATCAAATTAAAAATTGACCGTTTTACCTAATTAAACATACTTGTTCACTTAATACCAGAACTTAATGATAAAACAAATGAAATTAAATTAAAAATTGACCATATTACTTAATTAAATATACTTTTAATTCACTTAAGAAAAGAAGGTAAAGTTAAAATAAATTAAATGCACTTGAAATTTGACTATATTACGTAATTAAACTTACTTGTAATACACTTAAGAACAGAACATAATGATAAAATGCATTAAATTTAATTAAAGATCGATCATATTACCTAGTTAAATATACTTGTAGGTTATGTAAAACCAGAATTTTCAATGATAGAAATGTATTAAATAGACAAAAATTGACCTATTTACCTGATTAAACATACTTGTAGTTCACTTAATACCAGAACTTAATGATAAAACAAATTAAATTAAATTAAAAATTGACCATATTACTTAATTAAACATACTTGTAATACGCTTAAGAACAGAACATAATGATAAAATGCATTAAATGTAATTAAGTCGATCATATTACTTAATTAAATATACTTGTAGTTTACTCAATACCAGATTTTCATGATAAAACAAATGAAATCCAATTAAAAATTGACCATATTACCTTATTAAATATACTTGTAATACACTTAATAAAAGAGCGTGATAAAACAAATTGAATCAAATTAAAAAATGACCATATTACCTAATTAAATATACTTGTAGTTTACGTAAACTAGAATGTTTAATGATAGCATGAATTAAATAGTTAAAAATTGACAGATTTACCTAATTTAACATACTTGTAGTTTGCTTAATACCAGAACTTAATGATAAAACAAATAATGATAAAATGCATTAAATTTAATTAAGTCAATCATATTACCTAATTAAATATACTTGTAGTTTACTCAATACCAGATTTTCATAATAAAACAAATTAAATCCAATTAAAAATTGACCATATTACCTTACTACATGTACTTGTAATACACTTACAGAGCGTGATAAAACGCATTAAATCAAATTAAAATTGACCACATTATCTAATTAAATGTACTTGTAGTTCGCTTAATTTTAATTGATTTTAATGATAAAATGAAGTAAATCATATGAAAAATTGAGCTTATTACCTAATTAACGTGTGATGTGTTTTTATGTTTGTTAGTGTTAATTGCTATGCAACACATTCTAAACCAGTCACTCATGAGGTTCTGTTTCTACTAAGATTCTGCCTTAGAAGTGTGCACTGTATTCAGTAGACAGTGAGGCAGCTTGCTACTTTTTGAAACAGAACCTACATTCTTCTGTCCTGATGCCTGTCATGAGCGTTTAATCTGATGGATTTAGCTCTTCACAGTAATGGATAACAGCTCATACTTTAACACAGCAAACTTTAAGAGCTTGTAAAACTGAGTGTGACGAGTGTGTATGTACAGTAAGTGTGTGTTCGTTCTCAGAAAGTTGCAGCAAATTGGTGTTAAAGAAATACGGTGTGTCTGAGAGATTGTGTAAATGAGGTTGTTAAACTCAAAGCTGCTAGACTGTCTGTCAGTATCACACTTATAGAAATGACATAAGCAAGTAGTGTGTGTGTGCGGATGTGTGTGTGTGTGTGTGAGCTACAGCGACCTTATTCCTATGTGTTAAGTTCATTTAAAAGCTCATTGGTCAGCAAGTTGTCATGGTGATGGATGGTGGCCCTGTTCCTGCAGTACAGCCATAATCACAACTGTTTGCTGCATGCATGGATCAGTAATCTGTGTGTGTGTGTGTGTGTGTGTGTGTGTGTGAGTAAGTGAAGTCTGTGGTGGCCATGAGTCAAGGAGCTTTTGGAAATGAAGACATCATTGTGGATGCATCATTTTTGACATCAGATCAGGTCACCGTCGATGTCGCCACTTTCGATTAGCGTATCATGAATTCTTTAGTTTTCTTTACAGCGATCAGATGTGCTTATTGGTCTGATTTAAAGATTCATGAACTGTCACATTGAATGATCTTTGTTTTCTTGTTGCGTAACATCTGCTATTTTTAATATTTTACTTTTGTGGGCTAAAAGCATGCCTGTCTTTTTCTATAGACCTGCCGCCATTTTTCTGTCTTAATTCTCATGTTTGTGTGTGTTTGTGTTCTGTCAGAGATTCTGTGGTCCATTTCAGTGAACTCAGTTCAGATATTAAGCTCATATATTAATGGTGAATTGCCTTGAAGAGAATCAGAAGGGATTTCAGGTTATTTCCTTACAATCAGATGTTACTACAGTTCATTTTTCTGAAGAGAACCAAAAGTGAATCATGTTCTTTTTATCAAGAGAATAAGAAGTCAGTTTAGATCACTTCCCAAAAAATGTGAGTAAATACACTTTCACTTCAAGTTCAGTTCATTTTTTTCCGAAAAGAATCAAAAGTGACTTTTTTTCCTAAAGAAAATCAGAAGTGAATTCTGTTCTTATCTTGAGGAGAATCAGAAGTCATTTCAGATCACTTCACAAAGAGCATCAGAAGTAAATTCACATCACTTTGTGAACTGAATTATAAGTTAATTTCTTATTCTTTAAGTTTATTTTTAAGAAAAAAAGCTAATTAAAAACGTAAAAAAAGTAACTTTAGCTCTTTTTCTGAAAAGAATTAGAAGTGAATTGGGTTGCTTTCCAGAAGAGAATCTGAAGTAAATTCAGATTTGAGAATCTGCATCAACTTTTTAATGGTTTAAAATGGTAAATCAAATCTAAAATGGTAATTTTGGGGAAGAGAATCAGAAGTGAATTGTTCTTTTCCTGAAGTGAATCAGAAGTCAGTTCAGATCATTTCCCAAAGACCATCAGAAATAAATAAACATTGCTTCATGAACAGAACAGAAGTTTTTTTTCTTGTCTTTGTAAAAAGAATCAGAAGTGAATTTAGTTTGCTTTGGATCTGAATGGAATCTAAAGTGACTTTAATTCTTTTTATAAAAGAAGTGAATTGCGTTAGTTTCCTGAAGAGAATCATAAATGAATTCAGATCACTTCACAAGGAGCATCAGATGTAAATTCACATCACTTTGTGAACTGAATTGGAATTGAGTTCATTTCTTATTGTAGTACGTTTCAAAAGCATATTAAGAATCAAAATTGACTTTAGCTCTTGTCCTGAAGAGAATTAGAAGTGAATTTGGCTGTTTTCCAGAAGAGAATCTGAAGTGAATTCAGAAAATTTAACAAAACAGCATCAGCATCAGATTTTTTTTTTTTTTTCTTCTCTTAAGTGAATCAGAAGTGAATTCAGTTTGATTTGGATCTGGAGAGAATCTAAAATGCTAATTTTGGGAAAGTGAATCAGAAGTGAATTCTGTTCTTTTCCTAAAGTGAATCAAAAGTTTGCTTTGGATCTGAATAGAATCTAAAGTGACTTTAGTTCTTTTTCTGAAAAAAAAAAAGTGAATTGGGTTAGTATTCTGAGGAGAATCAAAATTGAATTCAGATCACTTCATAAAGAACGTCAGATGTAAATTCACATCTGAGCATCAGCATAAGATGATTTTTTTTGATCTGTAAAATAAATCAGAAGTGAATTCCGCTTTTTTTGGATCTGAAGAGAATCCAATGGTTGATTTGTGGAAGAGAATTAGAAGTGAATTCTGTTCTTTTCCTGAAGTGAATCAGACGTCAATTCAGATCAATTCCCAAAGAGCATCAGAAATAAATAAACATCGCTTCAGGAAACAGAATTTGAAGTCTTCTTATTTTGTAAAGAGAATCAGAAATGAATTTAGTTTGCTTTGGATCTGAATAGAATCTAAAGTGACTTTAGTTCTTTTTCTGAAAAAAAAAAAAAGTGAATTGGGTTAGTATTCTGAGGAGAATCAAAATTGAATTCAGATCACTTCATAAAGAATGTCAGATGTAAATTCACATCTGAGCATCAGCATAAGATGATTTTTTTTTGATCTGTAAAATAAATCAGAAGTGAATTCCGCTTTTTTTGGATCTGAAGAGAATCCAATGGTTGATTTGTGGAAGAGAATTAGAAGTGAATTCTGTTCATTTCCTGAAGTGAATCAGATGTCAGATAATCAGATAATTCAGATCAATTCCCAAAGAGCATCAAATAAATAAACATCACTTCATGAAACAGAATTAGTCTTTTTATTTTGTAAAGAGAATCAGAGATGAATTTAGTTTGCTTTGGATCTGAATAGAATCTAAAGTGACTTTAGTTCTTTTTCAAAAAAAAAAAAAAAAAGTGAATTAGAGTTAGATTACTGAGGAGAATCAAAAATGAATTTAGATCACTTAACAGAGAGCATCAGAAGTAAATTTACGTCCTAAATGGAACTAGAAGTGAATTTTGAAGACCAAATTGAAGGGAATTTGTTTTCTGTGGATCTAATGTGCTATTTTTATGAAGAGAATAAAATAAATTTCTGCCGTTCTCTGAACTGAACTGGGATGAACTGAAATGAAACAAATTCTAACCTTTTATATGTGTTGTATTTGTGTATATCTGTGTGTGTGTGTTTGTCTCCGAGAGTAAACGCACTAACCTGTCCGAGTTGTGACCAGTAACAGACAGCAATCGCCTCACAGACTTGTACCGGAAGGAAGAGGTCATAATGGTCAAGGGCGGAGGTCATGTCCAGAGCCCGCGCTTCCCCAGCTCATACCCCCGCAACCTGCTGTTGTCATGGAAACTGCTCTCGCCGCCCCACACGCGCATCCTGCTGGAATTCGATGCTCAGTTTGGACTGGAGGAGGCGGAGAATGGAGTCTGCAGGTGAGGGCGGAGCTTCGGAATGTATGAGTTCATAAATAATTAGATCTATTTAAGAGTAAGGCAGAGGCAAAGAATGTAATTTTCAGGAGGGGCGGGGCTTCAAATGCAGTTCATGTATAATGAATTAAATCTATGTAACATTTTTAAGCAGAGGCAGAGAATAGGGTGGAGCTTCTGATGGAGCTATTCATAAATAATGAATTGGATCTAGTTGAAAAAGTGTTATTTTGATTCTTTGGGTTGTCTAGATAGTAAATATTTAACTTTTTAACAAGCGCATAAACCTAAAGCTCTTACCGTAGCTATAAATCTGATTAATTCATAGGAACGCTGATCCAGGACCTCCAGGCGCATGTCCTACGTGGTTAAATCATGTTGTAACACGTGGTAGAGAATAACAGGTTTGGTTCTCAGATTCCTGTTGTTCTCATTCTGCATTTCTGCACTAGAAATTAAAGGCTTGAAGAGTTAAAACATGCTATGAATATTTAATGAGCAGAAAGCCAATCAGAGCGAGTATCTGACCGCAGTGTGCGTGGAGTGACTCTCGGGTTACGGGTTTGTCCTTGAGGTTAGAGGTTTTACTGTGAATCTGATACTTTATAAAGACCCTCGAGACATCAAGACTAAAAATAAAGCAGGAAAAAACAGAGATGAGAGATGAGGTGGATTTAAAGGATGAGAAAGAGGCAAGAAGTGAAATGAGGACAGATACAACAAAAGAAGCTTAATGTTTTTTTAAAATCTTTTTATATTATGTTTTCTGTGTAAAGCCTAATAATTTACATGAGATAAAAGCAGCATGACTGCATTGCTGATCAATGATGGTTTTGTGGTTTCCACATTGTAAACTAAAATTACTAAAACTAAAATTATTAAAAAAAAAAAAATAGTTAATGTCAATTGAAATAAAGCTAAACTAAAAAATATATATATATATAATTCAAATATCTAATAAGTTTAAGTTGATCAACAAATTACTAAAACGGAAGCAAAAATAAATTAATGCTAAATATAAAAATATAAAATAATAATAAAAATGTAAATTTTGTTTAAAATAAAATTTAAAGAAATTAAAACTGAAAATATAAAAATAAAAGCTAATTCAAAATATTAATAAATACTACTAAATACTAATATGCTCTTTTCATAGACAATTCAGTACAGATATTATAATCAATTTTTATTTAATTGAATTAAATGCATTTGGGAACATAATCTGTTCCCGACAGGTGTATATGTTATACCTGTGCATGTGATGTACTGACAGGTGTGTGTGTGTTTGTTTTGCAGGTATGATTATGTGGAAGTGGAGGATATTTCTGAAACCAGCACCATCATCTGGGGCCGCTGGTGCGGTCAAAGAGCTCCATCACGGATCACATCCAAAACAAACCTGATCAAAATCACCTTCAAATCGGATGATTATTTCGTAGCGAAACCAGGATTCAAAATCTGCTACTCATTGCTGGTGAGTTTCACCGCTGTTTGCATTAATGCATTTTAAAGAAATTAATATTTTTGTTCAGCAAGGATGCATTAAATTAATCAAAAGTGACAGTGGAAACTTTTAGAATGTTTTAAAAGATTTCAATTTCAAATAAATGCTGTTCTTTAGAACTTTATATTCATCAAAGAATCCTAAGAAATGCAATGTATCACAATGTTTTTTTTTTTTTTTTTCAAAAACATTGATAATCATAAATGTTTTTTGAAAAGCAAATCAGCATATTAGAATGATTTCTGAAGGATCATGTGACACTGAAGACTGGAGTAATGATGCTGAAAATTCAGGTTTGATCACAGGAATAAATTACATTTTAAAATATATTACAATAGAAAACAGCTGTTTTAAGTTCTAATAATATTTCACTATTTTTACTGTGTTTTTAATCATAAAAATGCAGCCTTGGTGAGCAGAAGAGAAAAAGATCTGACTAACCCCAAACGTAATATAAAATATTACACACACACCAAAATCATCATGTAAAATGAATTCTTGGTCTAGAATCTGTTTAATATCAGATTTATTTACTGTAGCTGTTGTACACACGCTGAAAAGCGGACACTAGTGGATGGTGGAACGATAGCAGATGGTGTGAGAAATATTTTACAACATTTATTGGGACTAAAGCCATCCTGCCTTATGACTGCCTCATGGCTTTTTTTCTCCACACAGGCCAAAACGGCAATAATCTGGTGCTAGCTGTCAGCATAAATATGCAATATGTTTTCTGTGTGTAAAACTTAATTTGTCATTTGTACTTAATTTCCATACTCAGACACAATGTAAATCATTCAAATTTTGTGTAAAACTTACTGGCACAATGCTAAGGGGCTGTGAAAGGTTGGCAGGGTGTCGCTAGGTAGTTTCTTCCTAAAGTAACAGCTTCTTATCTGAAATGCTTTTTTACCTTAGATGAACTTGCAAAAGTTTGGTTTAATTAAGACACTTGTTTCTGAGCCAAAATAAGGCAGACAAAGAGAGGTGTGGGCGACAGTACAAGAAAGTGGGATACCGTGAGACTGAAGTGAGCGTTTGGTGTGAACGTGTGAGCGTGTTACTGCGGTAAATACGCTGATGTAATGCTTAAAGATCCACCCTGTTTTAATTGAATTGTCTGAGTTTAGTTCTATGTCTTCATTACATGCACATGGAGAAGCTCTATAATGAGAAATGACAGCTAACAGCATGTTTTCACTTTGTTCAGAGAGTAGAACTCCAGAATCACACACTCATTAACCCTTTAACTGTCACTACCATTTTTGAAAACAGACATAAAAATGCACTATCCAGACTTAAATTTTTATAATTCATCAATTAAAACAATTTGTAATATGATTTTGATGTACATTTTCCGTGGTAAAGCAATGTCTGATTTTAAAATGCCTTTCAAAGGATGAATTTTGAGATTTTAAGATTTGAACTGATATATAATTTATGATTTCTAAAGTGTGAGAGTTGCACTCCTGACATATATTAATCTATTACTTTTCCTACATAATTTGTAATACAAAAATACGGTAAAATATCTATTTAGGAGTCTTAGACCTTTCCAACGATGTGTAGTTTGTCATGATTAGATTAGGATTTATTTGTAATACACTGTCAGAAAAAAAGGTACAGTTCTGTCGCTGGGGCGGTACCCTAAGGTACAAAGTGAAAAGGTACAAATATGTACTTTTAAAGTACTAATATGTACATTTAAGGTACCATTGTGTATTTTTAAGGTACCAATATGTACTTTCAAAGTACTAAAACGTACCTTTAAGGTACTAATATGTACTGTTTAGGGGTAGGTAAGGTACAAAGATGTACCTTTTCACTTTTGTACCTTAGGGTACCGCCCCAGCGACAGAACTGTACCTTTTTTTCTGAGAGTGTATGGTGAAGTAAACTTAGGCGTCCCACAGGGTGGACGGTGACAGTTAAAGAGTTAAAGGAACAGTACATACAAAAATGAAAATGTGCTCAATGTAGTTGCCCTCAGGCCATCCGAGATGTAGATGAGTTTGTTTCTTCATCACATTTGGAGATATGTCACATTGCATCACATGCTCACCAGTGGATACACTATAAGGAATGGGTGCCGTCAGAATGAGAGTCCAAACGGTTGATAAAAACATCACAATAATCCACACCACTCAAATCCATTAGTTAACATCTTGAGGAGACAAAAGCAAATCTATAATGAAGTTGTTTTTAAGTCCATAATCCATAATAACCCTTCCTTCATGGAAAAAATGGTCTGGTCTGAATCAGGAGAGAAATCTGCACAGATCAAGCACCATTTACAAGCTAAAAGAGTCCAAATCAGCTTTAAACAAATATGTGGCTGGATTTTGATGTGAGAGACAACAGGAATTGGCTTTTTTTTACCGGATGCATTATGGATTAATATTAGTTAAAAACATCTTCATGATGGATTTGTTTCTTACAAACACATAGCTTTTGTCTTCTCAAGTTGTTAACTGATGGACTGGAGTGGTGTGGATTACTTGTGGATTATTGTGATGTTTTCATCAGCTGTTTGGACTCTCATTCCGACGGCACCCATTCACTGCAGAGGATCTATTGCTGAGCATGTTAATGTCAGTTAATGACACAAACAGATGTGGAGAGTTTCTGTACAGGATGATTATGATGTGTTTGTTTCATAGGCTTTCTTTAAGCATTGTTTCATGTTCTTGTAAAATACAGGCCAGTTTCCAACATTGATGTTTGTTTAGCTTTTCTTTTGGGATTAGTGGATGTTTATATATCATAATTGTGCTTTTTTGTTCAAGGTCTTTACTTATAATTAGAGAACTTTGCTTGAATGTTCTTAGGATTTGTATCTTTGATGTTCATTGTCGTGAACTAATGATGCATGAGGGGTTTTAGTTTATATATGTGACCCTGGACCACAAAACCAGTCTTCAAAATGATCAAAATGATCGATTTTTCTTTTATGCTAAAAATCATTATGATGTTAAGGAAAGATCATGCTCCATGAAAACATTTTGTAAATTCCCTACCGTAAATATTTCAAAACGTAATTCTTGATCAGTAATATGCATTGCTAAAAACTTCATTTGGACAACTTTAAAGGTTTTCTCAATATTCTGCTTTTTTTTTTGCACCCTCAGATTCCAGATTTTCAAATCGTTTTATCTTGATCAAATATTGTCCTATCCTAACAAACCATACATCAATGGAAAGCTTATTTATTCAGCTTTTAGATGATGTAAAATGGTTCTGTGGTCCAGAGTCACATACGTTATTTTGTTTTCTGTCAGAGGCATGTTGACCTAAATTAAGATCATTTTAGCCATGAAATGAATTCAATATTCATGTTAATCCATGTCACAATTCCCAAATCAACTTCACAGATTTAATTCTCCTGTTTTAAAGTGCTATTTAATTTTTAAATATCTAGCCTAAGGTTAATGTAAAGTTAAAATTTTTAACTTAAGTGATGTATTGCATAATATATTAATCAGAATCAGAATCAGAATCAGAATTAGCTTTATTCGCCAAGTGTGCGCAAACACACGAGGAATTTGTTGTGGTTTTTTAACGTATTTCTGAGTGAGACTGAATTTGCAGCAGGACATAATGTTGCATTAAATTTCATTTTTTTTCATGAAATATCATGTAGGGAAATTATGGACGATTATAAAGTGCATGCAAAGTTTTGTGGTTGGTAAGATCAAAGTCTCCTACCAAGGCTGCATTTATTTGATCAAAAATGCAGCATGAACAGATATGTGACCTTGGACCACAAAACCAGTCAATAAGTGTCAATTTTTCAAAATTGAGATTTATACATCATCTGAAAGCTGAATAAATAAGTTTTCTGTTGATGTGTTTGTTAGGATAGGACTATATTTAGCTGAGATGCAACTATTTGAAAATCTGGAATCTGAGGATGCAAAAAAATCTAAATATTGAAAAAAATCATACAATGTATTTTTGGCTATTGCTACAAATATACCCATGCTACTTATGACTGGTTTTGTGATCCAGGGTCACATATTATTCAATTTAAAGTAACTTTTTGCTATTTTAGTGTATTTTAAAATACAATTTTATTCTTGTGATGCTCTAAAGTTGTGCATTCAGTCTGAATAATAGCCATTTCATGCATTTTTGCTATAATGTAATATTTTTCTCCACCCATATAACCATGGGTAAGTCAGCAGAAACTTAATTTCAGAGGTAGAGCGTGTTATTATATTTTGATGAAAGATAATTTTCCTTTCAAAACAACATGCGCTGATGAATCCTGCACAACGTGTCCAGGAACATGTTTAGAAGGTAAACAGAGTCACATGGTTGAACCCTGCAGCTGCTGGACGTCAGGTTCAGGGGTGGCAGTTTGTTTCGGCCTGATCCGTCATGTGTAATTCCCTGAATCTGCGGTATTCCTGACATTTCCACATTCCCGCTCTGCTCCGGACGTCTCTGTAGGACACCAGCAGAAGGTCTCGCTCTGTGTGTTTTTGTGTGTGTGTGTGTGTGACATCAGAGGCCGTAGAGACATTATCTCTGATGGGAAACATCATCATAACAGACCGCCCGCGACCTCTGACCTCCCTCTATTGTTTGCATTGCCACAGGAGCAGATTTATGTAACGAGACTGGCAGTACAGGGAAGTGTATTTTCATAGCATATGGAGGTTTTAGTAAACTGCAGGGGAAAAAAGAGAACATGTTGGTCCTCAAACTTTTGTACTTTTAATTTTTTTTTTTTTAAATACAGTTTAGTAATTTTTTTTTTAAATGCAGTATATATTGAAGTTTTTTTTTTTTTTTGAGTCTTAGAATTTTAGTTAAAGCTGTCTTTCTTAGTCCTTGTCTAATCAAAAGTTTTTTGGCTTTTAGTATGAATATGTTACAGTAGCCTTAAGGTTATCTATAAGCTAGTGTGCTCCAAAACAATGACAAAGTTTGCATTTAGAAGATATATACGCATTCAAAACTTAGTCTCTAGCTCCCACCAATATGGATCAACGATTTTGATGACATCACCCTGCACTTCAGCTTCTCATCGAACTTTGTCCAATCAAATGCTCTCTAGAATCCAAAGTACCCCATCCCCTACACTATACACTGTGATATAAACTAAATGCTATTGGCCATTGAAAAAAAGGGGCGTGGCTACTGATATGTCCCACCCCGATTTCCTGTTTCAGTTGAAATTACGTCAACATATAGAATAATACTGCTCTTTTCAAAGCACTTCAGTGGATCTTTAATGCTTTTAGTTTTAGTGTCAATAACTATACAATAGCTTTTTTTTTTTTTTCATTTGTGACCCTTGACCACAAAATCAGTCATAAGGGGTCAGTTTTTTGGTATCGGGATTTATACATGAATAAATAAACTTTTGTTTGTTAGGATGGGACAATATTTGGCTGAGATACAGCTGGAATCTAGAAATCTGAGGGTGCAAAAAAATCTAAATATTGACAAAATCGCCTTTAAAGTTGTCCAGATGAAGGTCTTAGTAATGCATATTACTAATCAAAAATTAAGTTTGGATAAATTTACTTTACTGAACTTGAACTTTGATATCCTAATGATTTTTGGCATTAAAAAATATATATATATAATTATTGAAACACACAATGTATTGTTGGCTATTGCTACAAATATACCCAAGCTACTTACGACTAGTTTTGTGATGCAGGGTCACATTTTATATATATATATTATATATATATATATATTATATATTGATTGATTGATTGATTGATTTATTAACCACAGGATTTAAAAAAAAAAAAAAAAAAGTTTTTATTTTTGTGTTTTATGTGAGGTTTTAAAATGTTTCTGTGTTCCAACATATGACATTTTTAAAGGAAACTGCAATGAAAAATTGAGAAGTCAGTCTTCAGACCAAGGTTGTTATACTTTTGCACTTATAAAATACGTTTTTGTTTTATTTGTTTGTTTTAGTCTTTGAATATTTTTTTAAATTATAATGACATTTGTTGTATCATTCTTTAAAGGCTAAAATACTTTCACTGAAACCAATATTTTTCAATATTTGACAACTCCTGATAATTTATTTCATTTCAGTTTCCACAGTTTTTTTTTAAAGTACAGTTTTTAGTTTTTGTTTAATTTTGCATTATTTTATTTTTTTGCTTTCTAAAATGTTTAAAAATGCATGTTCCCTGCATATGAATGTTTTTAAGTAAGTTCTGTTTGGTTTTAGTTCGTTTCAGCAACAGTTTATTGAATTATAATTTTTTTAAATTGAATTTTAGGCTTTTTTATGGATTTTATGGACATTTTAAACTTAATTTTTAATTCCTTTTTTCTCTCAACGTTAAAATTCTTGCAGTTTCAGTATAGACATCTATACTTAGTTTATTTCATTTTAATATGTATAGTTTTTAGTTCATATGGAGGTTCATTCATTTCATTTTTTTTTTTTTTTGTTAAAAATACGTTCAGTATCAACCACCTTAATAGTCAGTTTAGTTTCCCAACCACTGTTTAAAAGTAGTTTTTATTTAATTTTTTTGTAAATTATTTTGCATTTTAATATACAAAAATTTTTTATATCAATGATAATTGCAAATACAACAACAAACACTGTTCTCAACACACTCTCTATATTCTATATCTCTCTCTCTCTTCATTATTGCTGAATAACAGTGGACGTGGATTGATGATCTTGTTAATCCGGGTCTCATGATGGTTGTGTAATGTTCACCTGGCGTTTACGGCCGGTTTTAAATGTCAGCGCTGTGATGTCTGTAGCTCCGCCTCCTTTTGGTGACATCATGACTAATGATTCTCATCTGAGCGATGGTGTTTGTGGAGCTGATTGCTGCTTCGTGTCAAGAGTGTTTCCAGTCAGGATTTATCAGCGCACATAATGACTTTCCCAGATTTCCTTCAGCGCTTATGTTGAATACGGAAATTCCTGTGACAAATTAATGAAATTGTTTCAAAAGATTTAAATCTCTCTGTTTTTCAGGACAGCTCACCTCTCGCGTCTCTCACCAACTGGGAAGCAGTTACAGTGACGTCAGTAAGTATTACACACTAGTGTGCATGATATACCGGTACCCAAAAAGTGTCGCGATACCCTGCTTTTAAAAGCGGTTCGATTCTGCATTTTACTAGTACCGGTACTTTAAGAATGCATTTTAATAAGAGACTTATTTCTGCGTGTCTGTGTTAGTGAATGGCGCAGATGCGCAGTTTTGTTTACTACACGCATATGCGTGACGCTCGCGGTGTTTTCAGCCTCTGCTGCCTTAATATACGAGTACATGAACACGTGAACATAATCTCTAGAACTCCTCTAAAAGTCACTTAATGAGCATTTTACCGTTTCTTCTGTGGAAAACTATCGTCATATAATGAAGACCCTAAAGGTCTTCACAGCAACCCGTCAAAATAAAAGTTCGGTTTAACTTGACAGTCAGAAATATATTAATATATTACTTAATGCAAAGATAGTACTAGTACTACTAATACAAATAAAAAAAACGAATAATAAAAATAAATAAATAAAATATTATTAAAACAATGTTTAAAGAATATTTACCAGAAAAAAAATATTTACCAGAATTTATTTACCAGAAAATTGTAAATACACAACATAGTATTTCTGAAAAAATATTACAAATAAAATAATGTATATATATATATATATATATATATATATATATATATATATATATATATATATATATATATATATATATATATATAAAATAAAAAGCCTATAATAAATTAATTCTTTATCACATCTCATTATCCTTTATAAATTCATTAGATATTCTTTTGATAATTAAAATGTAACGAAACAATTAAAATAGAATCCACAAAATTAATGGAAAACAGATTCACAAACAAAACTTTAAAATTTGAGAAAAATAAAAATATTTCATAGGGCCTTAAAAATGTGTCATTTTTGTTAAACTTTTAAGAAATTGCTGTTAAATTCTGCAAGTTTCATGATTTAAATTAATTAGACATGCTTTCTGATGATTTTTTTTGTTTGTATGTTCATGTAACCATTAAAATGGAGTCTAGAAAAATTAAAATGGAATTTAGGTAAAAATAAAACAGATTTCATAGGACCTTCTTTATTTCAGTTGTGTCTTTGTTTTATTGTAGTTGTGCTTTAGTTTGTTCCTTGCGTCTAGTTTCTTATTATTAATAACAAAGATGAAATAACAAAAAATTACTGTGTCATGATATAAATTGTGGTTGTGAAATATAATTACTATATCATGAAATAATATTTGGCTTTATCCTTTAAGCTAACTTACCTGTAGGCTTGGTAGTTGTTCCCATAATCCTGTGTAGTGGCACTGGCATGTGATTATTATTATTTATATATATATATATATATATATATATATATATATATATATATATATATATATATATATATATATATTTTAAAGGGACATGAAATTTTTTTTTTTTAAGAGATAAAATAACTATGATTTCCATTTGGATGATCTATTATTCAATTACTTTTCCTGTTGTTCTATATTTTTTTCCTAGTATCGGTTCAGTAGTGGTATTGTAATATTTTAGTCAGGTATCGTATCGAGGTCAAAATTTTGGTGTCGTGACAACACTATTACACACTACTAGATGATTAAACATTGGCTTTTTAATTGAATTTCAGTATTCAAAAATCACTTGTCACAAATCAGTCCCGTATGACATTATATCTTCAGTAAATCTCAAATGGAGATGTTTAGCAGAATGTTCACGCTGCTCTGTGTGTTACAGGAAAGTGAGTTTTTACGGCCTGCATTTCATGTCTGTATCCTTGTAGGATTTTAGGCAGGTTTCTGGGACGGACACACCGCTGTCTGCGGCTGCGCTGGACAGCGACATCTCCAGCGTCAGCACGGTGGAGGAGTTACTGAGACGCATGAACCCCTTCACCTGGCAGGAAGACCTGGAGCAGCTCTACACGCACACACACTACTACAGACCACGAACCTTCCACACCGACCGCAAACACAAACGTGAGTCTCACACACACACACACACACACACAGGTTTACTTAGCTATCTAAATGGGGACATTACAAAGACTTCTCTTGTTTTTATATACATAGTTATAGATTTTATAAGCTAATCCTAACCCACAGCCTAACCCTACCCCTCCCAGAAAACTTTCTG
>CM070021.1:33535705-33720705 GCA_036247105.1 Cirrhinus mrigala
GTGAAACAAATGTAGATATATGGACAAAATGTATAAAAAAAATAGATATATTTTTATTGACAGTTATCATGTCGATAAACCGCTTATTGGCTTATTTTGTGTCACTAAACAGATCACTGAATCAAGTTGTTGACTCAAGAATCACTGCAATCAGATCTGATGAATCGTGTCGAATTGTGAACCGATTCACTTAAATGAATCAGCTCGTTCAGGAACTGGATGTTGCTTTTGCATCTCAGTGGGTGGTGACAAAAGTTAGTGATTTGGCATGAAATGTTGAAGTTTTGAGCATTTGTGTGTGTGTGTGTGTGTGTGTGTGCGTGTGCAGCATCTTGTGTAGACATGAAATGTTGAATTGTGTGTGTGTTTGTCAGAAGTGGCGTTTGTATTTCCAGTGGAGTTTGAGCAAGTGAAGTGTGTGTTCCTCTCTCTGCTTATCAGCTTCAAACACACACACATACTGTATATTGTGCGCTGAAACTGCAACGTATCTCTCCATCCATTCGCTTTCCATTATCCTATAGCTCACACACACTCTTTTTCCGTCTGCCTTCACTCGTTTCTCTGTCTGCTGCTGTTTTCCTCTGATCAGCTCTGACCAATGTGACATTTGTTTGTGTGTCTGAGATTATCAGCAAATGACACACAATCCTTCGAGACACACAAACGCACACTGACAGAGTAATGTTTCATCTGAACTGATGACAGCTGTGAAGTGTGCTGTCTGTAACTCTGTCTGTTTCCTTTCCTTTTTTATGTTCTGAAATAACACACACACACACACACACACACTCAGGTTTAATATATAATGGTACCTGAATCGTAAGGAATTTAATTTCTCTGTGTAGAACAATATAGGAATATAGGTTTTATATCTCTTTTATATCTATCGAATTGAATTTCATTTTCTTTTGTTTTTTTTGTGTACATTTTTATTTTTTTTCCCATAGTGTGTACTATGTTCAGTGTAGGTTATGTATTTATTTACTTGTTTGTTTTATTTAATTTTTTTTCAAATTTGTTTTTGTTTTTTTTTTAGGCTGTTAAGGTTGATGTATAATATAATATAATAATATAATATGAAATATTGGCTATATTTATTTTTACATGTATTATTATGCTTACATTGTAAACCATTTTTAATTATTACTTTATGATAACTAATGTATAACTCATTTTAACAAATGGAACCTTCTTGTTAAGTGTTACTGTAATATGATTTTTCTTTTTTTTTTTTTTAATTGGAAGTTATTTATTTTTTATGGTAGTAACCATTTATGCCACAAAATAATGTTGAATTAACTTTTCCATGTTATTTATTTATTTATTTATTTATTTATTTATTAACAGTGGCTGATGTATGTTTAAAAGGCATTACATTTTAATTAATTTATAATTATTTTATATATTTTTCATTTGCTTTATAATATTTAATAAATTACATATATTTTGTATAATTTTTAACAAAATGGAACATTAAGCATTACTGAAATGTTTTTTTTTTTCAAATGGGATTTTATTTTTTATTTATTTATTTATTTTTTGGTAGTAACCATTTATACCACAAATTAGTGTTGAATTAAATCGTCTATGTTGTTTATTTTTATTTATATATATATATATATATATATATATATAAATATATATATAAATATTATTATTATTATTATTATTATTATTATTATTTATTTATTTTTTTTTTTACAGTGGCTGATGTATTTGTTTGACAGACATTGCATTTTAATTTATTTATAATTATTTTCTATATTTTTATTTACTTTATAATATTCAATAAATTACATTTAAATATTTAAATTTTACATTTTAACCTTTTAACCAAATTAAACGTTCTTGTTAAGTGTTCCTGTTTTTTTTTTGTTTTTTGTTTTTTTTTGCAGTAGTAACCATTTATACCACAAATTAGTGTTGAATTAAATTATTTATTTTTTATTTTGGTTTTTTGTTGTTGTTGTTGTTTACAGTGGCTGGTTTGAAAGGCATTACATTTTAATTTATAATTATTTTAGATATTTTTATTTGCTTTATAATATTTAAGAATTTACATTTTAAATACATATTTTGTACAATTTTTAATCTTCTTTTAACCAAATGGAATCTTAAGTCTTACTGAAATACGATTTTTTTTTTTTTTAATTGGAAATTATTTATTTTTTTGTGGTAGTAACCATTTATACCACAAAATAATGTTGAATTAAATTTTCCATGTTGTTATTATATATATATATATATATATATATATATATATATATATATATATATATATATATTACAGAGGCTGATGTATGTTTGAAAAGCATTTTACATTTTAATTTATTTATACTTATTTTTTTATATATTTTTATTTACTTTATAATATTTAATACATAACATTTAAATATATATTTTGTATAATTTTTTTAACATAAATATATAAAAATTTAATGTATAAAATGGAAATGTTTAGACATGTATATAAATTATATATATATTTGTCTTTCTAATGTCTTTTAAAAAATTTAGAGCATAGATTAGTGAGTTGTTCGGGTATCTTATAAGGGTTGTTTTTTTGTGACTCTGTCTGCGATGTGTTTGTTGTTATCGTGTGACTCCAGTGAGGGGGAAAAAAAAGCAATAGAAAGTGTCTGAGCTCGGTTTATTGTGTTTTTATTATTTTGTGCTGGACACATGCTTCATAACTCATATAAAACATCTTTTGAGCTTCTGTGGTGCTGTAGATTCAGTAGCAGTGCAGGACTCATGAATGTTTTTAACAATTTGTAGACAGTAAGTAAAAACCTGAATAATATCTGTTGCACATCTCCAGCTCTGTGTACATTCTGTTTTAATGTCATAACATATTAACACCCTTAACTGAAGACACACAAACTTAGTCAAGTTTCAACCTGAACCGAGTCTGACCCAATCTAGTGTTAATAATTGGGGTGAAGTCTCATGGGATGTGTCTGAGGCATTCTGGGAGTTGTAGTTGCATATAAACACCTGACATCAGCATGACCCAGGCAGCTGCAGAGTGATTGACAGCTGTCACAGAGCTGTCATTGTACTGTTGTGGTGTAGAATAACAGACTGTTACCCACGGCAACATCTGCTAAATGTGATTGGCTGCGGCTGTCAGTGCTGACTAATGTAAGACAGACACACACACACACACAGATATATGAGCTTCAGTACATCTAGAGGTCAAGGGTCAAGGACGGATATCGATTGGTAAGCAAATCAATGAAGACAAATCGACTGATAAATCTCTTTTATTTCCTGCTCTGATCAAACAAATAAACAGCACTGCAGCTCCGGACACACCTGCAGCTTTGGCTTTGGTTATTTTGATACAGAATAAATATTGTAACACACTCTTACAGTCATTCTTTTGGAATGTTCTGGGTTTTTTTTATAAACAGCATATGCTGCCTAATATTATCTTTTATTGCTGTTGATAAAACTTGAACTGAACCTAGAGCCTGATTTTTAATGTTCATTGTGTTTAGCAAGGTTTATTTTATTTCATGAATCACTTACTTTATTTTTTTTTTGTGATTTTTCTATACTTTATTTTTTCCCTAAATTAACATTAGTTGTTGTAGTTAGAAATAAATTAACTGAATTTATTAAGAACAAATTTTGCTGAATAGATTTTTTTTGTTGTTGTTGTCGTTGTTGAAAATGAGCTTTCTTTCTTTTTTTTTTTTTTTTTTTTTTTTTTTTTACATGTATTTATTTACATTTAGTTGTTATAGTTAGTTTTTTATTATACATTTTTATTATACATTTAGTGCTTAAAGAGCATATCTTTAAGCTGAATTTATTTTGTTTAACTGACAGAACAAAAATTGCTAAATTTGATTGTTATATTTAAAGAACAAAATTTACAGTTAGAAATAAATTAACTGAATTTATTTACTGAACAAATTTTGCTAAATTTATTTTTTTTTAAATCTGCTTCCCCCCCCCATTTTTTGTACATTGTTGTTATAGTTAAAGAACAAAATTAGCTGTTTTTTTTATTATTATACATTTTTATTATTATACATTTAGTTGTTAAAGAACATATCTTTAAGCTGAATTTATCTGATGTTTAAAAATTGCTAAATTTGATTAAGTTGTTGTATTTATAGAACAAAATTTAGTTAGAAATAAATTAACAATTTATTTACTTAACAGATTTTGCTGAATTTATGTATTTTTTGAAAATTTGCTCCCCCCCCCCCCTTTTTTTTTTTTACATTTAGTTGTTATAGTTAAAGAACAAAATTAGCTGAGTTTTTTTTTATTTATTATTACACATTACACATTATTATTATACATTTAGTTGTTTAAAAATTGCTACATTTTATTTTATTTATTTATACATTTAGTTGTTTAAAAATTGCTACATTTGCTGAATTTATTTTTAATAAACATTTAGTTGTTAATTACAGAACATTTTTTTTTTTTTTTTTTACATTTGTTATAGTTAAGCAAAAAATGCTGAAAAATTTCATTTTATTTAATTGCTAAAGAACAAAACATGATATATATAACATTTTACATGTTATAGTTAAGCAACTGAATTTGCTGAATTTATTATTTTTTTTGTTTAGTGGTTAAAGAACACATTTTTCTGTATTTATTTGTTTTTTTTTTTTTTTTTAAATGTATTTATTTGACTCATGTTTAGTTGTTAGTTAAGAGCAAACTTTACTGAATTTCTCTTTTAATGTTTCTTACATGCGTGCATGTATGTTGTCAGGTGCTGAAGTTTTCTCCAGGTGCGGGTTTCCACAGGACGAAAACCCGTGCTCAGTGGGCTCTGGAGGAGATTTACCTGCAGCATCATGAGAGATGTGACTGTGTGTGTCAGTCCAGACCGCCGCGATGAACACGCACACTCTTTACTCCATTCAGACATATATCTTCAGGTCATACTTCCACCTAAACACAAACCCTTTTAATAACATGAGACACACACACGCACACACAAGTCTTCAGTTTTCTGTCCAGCTTTGGGAGACTCTGACATGTAGCTTCTCTCTTTCTGTTTTATTTTTATGGTTTAGATGTTATTGTGTACAGTAAAGTCACATGGAACTCACCAATGGAATGTAAATGAATATTAATGAGGCTTTTGTGCTCTGAGACCAATCAGAAGTCAGAGCTCCCTGAGGGGGGCGGATCCTTCACCAATCTGATCCAGTCCGTTATTTATTAAAAGAACTGTCATTGTCTTTTTATATCTGTGCTCATGCTGTTGTATGTGGCTTTTGTTTTCATATTCTCTTTTTTGTCTGATCAAAGGTCATATTGGAGTGAATCTCATAAAAACATGTTCATTTCACCCCAAAATCAAATGAAAGAAACATTGTTTAAATTAGATAAAAAACAGCCTACTTTAGGTCTGATATTTTTTATTTTGTTTGCATTAATTTATGATAAATAAACTCATTTAACCACTATGGAAGCTTGTTTTTACCTTAAAAAAAATGTGATTCTGCATGTAATTCTGACTTAAAATATCATAAAATTTCTTAGAATAATGGCTTAGCCATTACGTTATTTTTTTTTCAAATCATTATAAAAATTTAATTACATGAAATTTCTCAATTTATGAGGAATTTTTTCATTTTTATGAGAACCCAAGTTATTATAACACATTTTCTCAAGTCATTATTATGAGAATATTTGCGTTTATGAGAAATATTTGAATTTTTACGAGAACCTAAGGTATTAGCACGTGATTTTTTTTTCTCAGGTCATGAGAAATTTAGACATTTTTATTGGAAACTAAGTCATTAGTACATGAATTTTTCTCAAGTCATTATTATGAGAAATGTAAAAATTTGCATGGGAAACTAAGGCATTATCACATTCATTTTTCACAAGTCATTATGAAAAAAAAAGCCATTTTATTAGAAACTAAGGCATTACTACATGATCTTTTCTCAGTCATTATTATGAGAAATATTTGAATTTTTATGGGAAACTGTCATTACTATATGATTTTTTTCACAAGTCATTATCAGAAAATTTTATTTTAGGTAAACCTAAGCTATTTGTACATTATTTTTTTCTCAAGTTATTTTCAGGAGAAATTTAGAATTTAAGACAAACAGGCATTACTGCATGAATTTTTCTCAAGTCATAAGAAATTTTGAAATTTGTATTGGAAACTAAGTTATTACTACATGAGAAATATTTGAATTTTTTATGAGAAACTAAATCATTAGTACATTAATTTTTCTTTAGTCATTATTATGAGAAATTTTGATTTTATGTAAAACTAAGCTATTTGTACAATAATTTTTCTCAAGTTATTTTTATGAAAAATTTAGAACTAAGTCATTACTACATTAATTTTTCTCAAGTCATTATTATGAGAAATGTAAAAATTTGCATGGGAAACTAAGGCATTATCACATTCATTTTTCACAAGTCATTATGAAAAAAAAATGCCATTTTATTAGAAACTAAGGCATTACTACATGATTTTTTCTCAAGATATTATTATGAGAAATATTAGAATTTTTACGAGAAACTAAGTCATTAGTTTATTAATTTTTCTCAAGTCATTATTCTGAGAAATATTTGAATTTTTATGGGAAACCAAGTCATTACTACATGATTTTTTCTCAAGTCATTATTATGAGATGGTTTTAAATTTTTACAGGTAACTATGTCATTATTATGACTAAGTTTGGATTTTTAATGAGAAACTTATTACATGAATTTTCTCAAGTAATTATTATCAGAAACGTTAGAATTTTTACAAGAAGCAACTGTAAGTCATTATTACATGAAATTTTCTTAAGTCATTATGAGAAATATCTGAATTTTTACAAGAAATTAAATCATTATTTCGGGACATTTCGGAAGTCAGTACATGACATTTTCACATTATAAAAAGAAGCATTTTATCATTCCAGGAGCTTTTTTCCTCCTAACTGGTCCTAAAAATAGGACTCATTTTCTTCCAGCAAAAACATTTTTTTTTTTTTTTTTTTTTTTTTTTGTGGTAAAATATGGCCTGAACATGTTCTTGTCAGATTTCATGACTTTAAAACACAAATGAAAACAAAAGGGTCCAAGAAAACACACACACATGCAGAGTTGGGCCCCAGGAGTAGATGAAAGTGGTCTGTTGATGTTTCATAAGCCAACAAAAGTACTTCATAACGCATATTTCTACTCATATAATTGTCTTGTATATTTATTCAGATGACGTGATGTTCTCCGTGTTTTCTCTCGGTTCACCGCGATCCGTAATGATCGGCTCCAGCAGCGCGCGCCCCCGGACTCTCCCTCATCCCGCTGTAAATCCGCGCGTTTTCCTCTGTTCCCTGATCTGAGTTTAATTTAGCGGCTGTGGCGGCGCGTGGCGCGGCCCTGCGGGACTCGTTCATTCTGCAGTAAGCCGCGGTACGGCGGGAGCACCGCGCCGCAGGGACGGATGTTGACAGTGTGGATTTAGCCTTTAATTGCGAGGCTTTAAAGTGCTTTTATTAAACCTTAAGACACGCAAAATGAAACCAATGATTCTTTCTCGTCTGTGGAGTAGAGAACGTCTCGCACCATCGAGTCTCTGTCAGAGCTGCATGCACGTCTGATGCATAGAACTCAACTTTCTATAACTTTCGTTCGGGCCTTTCTTTGGGGCTCACAAATGTCAGTACTGGTGTGTTCATTTATGAGTTGAACCCACGTGAACGACAGAAGTCGTAATTACGAGCGCAAAATTTGAGGGTCATTATTATGAGAAATGTTTAATTTGTATGAGAAACAAAAGCATTACTACATAAACTTTTCTCAAGTCATTTATATGAGAAATTTTTAAATTTGTAAGAGAAACTAAGTCATTAGTACATGAATTTTTCTCAAGTCATTATTATGAGAAATATTTACATTTTTATGGGAAACAAAGGCATTACTACATGAATTTTTCTCAAGTAATTTATATAAGAAATTTTGAAATTTATATGGGAAACTAAGGCATTACTACATGTTTTTTTTTCTCAAGTCATTATTGTGAGAAATATTTGAATTTTCACAAGAAACTTAAGTCATTACTACATTTCTCACATAATTTTCATGAGAAAAATACAATTTTTTATGAGAAGCTAAGGCATTACTACTTTTTTTTTTCTCAAGTCATTATTATGAGAAATCTTTGAATTTTTATGGGAAACAAAGGCATTACTATATGAATTTTTCTGAAGTCATTTATATAAGAAATCTTGAAATTTATATGGGAAACTTCAGTCATTAGCACGATTTTTTTTTTTTTTTTCTACTCATTATGAGAAATTTTGGAATTTGTAAGACAAACTAAGTCATTAGTACATGAATTTTCCTCGTCATTATTTTGAGAAACATTTGAATTTTTATGGGAAACTAAGTCATTACTACATGAATTTCTCAAGTAATTTTTATGAGAAATTTACATTTTTTTATGAGAAGCTAAGGCATTACATGTTTTTTTTTTCTCAAGTCATTATTATGAGAAATATTTACATTTTTATGGGAAACAAAGGCATTACTACATGAATTTTTCTCAAGTAATTTATATAAGAAATTTTGAAATTTATATGGGAAACTAAGTCATTACTACATGATTTTTTTTCTCAAGTCATTATTATGGGAAATATTTGAATTTTTATGGGAAACAAAGGCATTACTATATGAATTTTTCTGAAGTCATTTATATAAGAAATCTTGAAATTTATATGGGAAACTTCTGTCATTAGCACATGATTTTTTTTTTTCTCTACTCATTATTATGAGAAATTTTGGAATTTGTAAGACAAACTAAGTCATTAGTACATGAATTTTTATGAGAAGCTAAGGCATTACTACATGTTTTTTTCTTAAGTCATTATTATGGGAAATATTACAATTTTTACACGAAACTAAGTCATAAGCAGATTAATTTTTAATATTTGAATTTTTATGGGAAACAAAGGCATTACTATATGAATTTTTCTCAAGTAATTTATATAAGAAATTTTGAAATTTATATGGGAAACTAAGTCATTACTACATGATTTTTTTCTCAAGTCATTATTATGAGAAATGTTTAATTTGTATGAGAAACAAAAGCATTACTACATAAACTTTTCTCAAGTAATTATTATGAGAAATATTTGAATTTTTACAAGAAACTTAAGTCATTAGCACATGAATTTTTCTCAAGTCATTATTATGAGAAATGTTTGAATTTTTATGGAAAACTAAGGCATTACAACATGAATTTTTCTCAAGTCATTATTATGAGAAATATGAGAAACTTAAGTCATTAGTACATGAATTTTCCTAGTCATTGTTTTTAAAAATATTTGAATTTTTATGGGAAACTAAGGCATTACTGCATGAATTTCTCACATAATTTTTATGAAAAATTTACAATTTTTTATGAGAAGCTAAAGCAGTACTAGATGTTTTTTTTTCTCAATTCATTATTATGAGAAACATTTGAATTTTTATGAGAAACTAAGGCATTAGCACATTAATTTTTCTCAAGTCATTATTATAATTATTTTAATTTGTAAGAGAAACTAAGGCATTACTACATAAACTTTTCTCAAGTCATTTATATGAGAAATTTTGAAAGTTATATGAGAAACTAAGTCATTACTACATGATTTGTTTCTCAAGTCATTATTCTGAGAAATATTTGAATTTTTATGGCAAACATAAGTCATTACTACATGTATTTTTCTCATGTCATTTTTATGAGAAATTTACACATTTTTATAAGAAAGGCATTACTACATGTTTTTGTCATTATTATGAGAAATATATGAATTTCTACGAGACACTAAGTCATTAGTACATGAATTTTCATCAAGTCATTATTTTGAGAAATCTTTGAATTTTTATGGAAAACTAAGGCATTACTACATGAATTTTTCTCACATCATTTTTATGAGAAATGTACAATTTTTTATGAGAAGCTAAGGCGGTACTACATGATTTTTTTTTTTTCTCAAGTCATTGTGAGAAATTTTTGAATTTTTATGGGAAACAAAGGCATTACTACATAATTTTTCTCAAGTCATTTATATGAGAAATGTAGAAATTTATATGGGAAACTAAGTCATTACTATATGATTTTTGTTCTCAACTTTTGTTCTTTACTTTTTATCTAATTTTTAGGTTTTCAGTTTTTATTTAGTTTTATGTTAGTACTTTACCTGTAAATTAAGTTTTTTTTTTTTTTTTAATTTAATTTCAGGTAATGTTTATTATATATTTTAAGTAATGTTTTTATGTTTTTAGTTTTGGTAAATGATAAACTCTGCACCCGACATCATGATTATATATTATACATATACATATATATAATTTTTATTGCATTTAACTTGACTACAATTACTAAAAATTAAATTACATTAATAAAAAAAAAAAAAAAAAAAAAAAAAAAAATATATATATATATATATATATATATATATATATATATTTTTTTTTTTTTTTTTTATTAATGTAATTTAATTTTAACTTGACTACAATTACTAAAAATTAAATTACATTAATAAAAAAAAAAAAAAAATATATATATATATATATATATATATATATAAAAACTAATAAAAAACGCAAGAACAAAGTTACCTAAAATTTAAATTAAAATGAAAGCAGAAAATATAAAACTGAATTCAAAATATTAATAAGCTCTGTGATGCTAAAACAATCTCCTCTACACTTCCATGATATTTGTTCATTACTGCAAACAGTTTTTTTTTTTTTTGCTTGTATGTGTTCTAAATATATGTTAAGTATATATAATATATATAAATATATGTTACATATGTTCTAAATATACTTATGTATGTTCTAAATTATTTTCAGTGGTAAACAGCATATGATATGCTGATGTATTGAACTTTAAGGAATTCTTGAAGGAATTCATTAGAACAAACTTGCATGGGCTAATGACTTGAAAAAAGCTTCGAATAAGAAATATTTCCACAGCTTTTTTTTTTTTTTTAATCATTCTGCTCTGCCACATGAGAAGATGAAAGAAATCCCACTAATATTTCCACATGAATGCGCGAGTGGTTCAAGGCGTGTGGCGTTCCTTTGGTCGCCGCAGACAGATGGAGAAAATGAGGTCAGGTGTGGGTGGATATGAAAGTCAGGTGACCTCTGACCTCTGGAGGAAAAGCAGCGGAGGCGGAGACTGTCACATCACGACTGCACGCTGCCACTCACACATACACACACATTAAACTTTCATCCGAGACTCTACAGCAGGTCGCTTGCAAAGTTCAGCCATTTCAGCCAGAATTCCCTGTTGTGAGCTTTTCACCCGTTTACATCATGGTGTGCACGAGCGAGGGAAACTGCGTTAGATTTCATCAGCGTTGCATCAACGTTGAAAATAAGCAGCGATGGAGCGATAAAATGGCGAGAGGGGTGATGACACACTCACATCAGGCCCCGCGAGACACACTTTAAACACACGCACACTTGACAATCTGACACACATTTGTGCTAAAGAATTCATTACCATCATCATGAAACAGCATTTTACTTCTGTACTGTGAAGGATTTCCAGGATGCAAGATATGCAAAGTGAAAAACTGTAGAGGGCCTGTTTTCCCCATAATGCACTGCTAATCTGGTGTAATAAATGGCATGATCTAGAATTTGATTGGACCGCCAAAAGTTCAGACATTAAAATTGATGTATTTATGTAAAATAATCTTTTTTTTTTTTCTGAGATCAAAACTAGAGGGTGTTAAACATGCACATAACAAGGTCATGTGACAACTGAACTCTTAAAGTCAGTATGGGGGGAAAAATCAACCTATTTTCTAAATACATTACCATTGTACGCTTTATTATTTTAAAAGCTGGTGTTAACTTGGTAAAAAGTACAAAAAAGTACCAAGTGCTATCATTGTATATCTCCAGATGCCATAGTATTACCATCTGATACATTCACTGTATCATGATACTTAAGATTACAAAAATCTTAAGTATTTACAAAAAAACCAACAAAAAAACCATGGTATTATATATATAATTTATAGATAAAATGTGAACATATAAATATACTAAAATGCAAGTAATATATTAAATATTTAGACTTTGCCTTGTTTAATCAAACTTTGATGCACATCACAATATAGAAAAAAAGACCAGTCACTACTTCTGTTTCACTGGCATTTTAAAAATTTTTCATGGTTCTAAATATTACCACCGCACACAGATTTAAAAAACAAACAAACGAATAAAAAAACAAAAAAACAAGACAAAACAAAACATGGTATTACAATAAAAAAAAAAAATCTAAATAAACCATTCTAAATGTAAATAATATATAAATTAATGATTTATATAATATATATTTGTTTATTTTATATTTTAATTGTGTTTTCTACACAATATAAATTCAATATTTTTTTATAATAATATACATAATATTAATTTACACGGATCCCCGCACATGGCATGCAGAGAAAAAAATATATTGTGGGCGCAAAAAATTTGTTCTTACAACTAAATTTATTCTCTTGTTTTATTGTTTTAGTACACACCCACCCACCCACACATACATACACACACACACACATACATATATATACCTATATATACCTATAACATGGCAGTTATAGGTATTTCCATGATTATTAAAAAAAAAACAAAAAAAAACAAAAAAAACATGGCATTTCCATGGTAAAGGTTTTAAAAAAAAAAAAACATGCTAGTTCCATGAAATGTAATGCTTCTTGATAATTGTAAAAAACAAACAAAAAACAGTACTTCCATGGTAAATGTAAAAATTTGGTAGTTATATGGCAAACATAAAAACATGCTATTTTCATGATTAATGGTATTCCCACAGTAAATGTTTATAAAATAAAACAAAAAAAAAAAAACATGCCAGTTCTATGGTAAATGTAACAAAAAAACATGGCATTTCCATGGTAAACATTTAAGAAAAACAAGGTAGTTCCATGAAATGTAATGCTTCTTGATAATTGTAAAAACAAACAAACAAACAAACAAATGATACTTCCATGGTAAATGTAAAAATGTGGTAGTTATATGACAAATATAAAAACATTTCCATGATTAATGCCAAAGAAAACATAGTATTTCCATGGTAAATGTAATAAAAAAAAAAAAACATGGTAGTTCCATGTTGATATAAAAATGTGATATTTCCATGGTAAATGTTTAAAAAAAAAAACATGGTGGTTCCATGAAATGTAATGCTTCTTGATAATTGTTAAAACATACAAGCAAACAAAAAAATGATACTTCCATGGTAAATGTAAAAATTTAGCAGTTACATGGCAAATATAAAAACATGTTATTTCCATGATTAATGTAAAAGAAAACATGGTATTTCCGCTGTAAATGTTAAAAAAAAACGTGGCAGTTTCATGGTAAATGTAATAAAAAAAAAACAAAAACAAAAAAAAACATTGTAGTTCCATGTTAATATAAATATATTTTATTACTTTTATGTTAGTATATATATATTTCCATGGCAAATGTAAAAAACATGGTAGTTATAGGCATTTCCATGGTAAATGTTTAAAAAAAAACATGAAATGCAATGCTTTCATGAAATGCAATGCTTCTTGATAATTGTAAAAAACAAACAAAAAAACAGTACTTCCATGGTAAATGAAAAAATGTGGTAGTTATATGGCAAACATAAAAACATGTTATTTCAATGATTAATGTAAAAGAAAACATGGTATTTTTACGGTAAATGTAAAAAAAATGTGGCAGTTCCATGGTAAATGTAATAAAAAAAACAAAAAAAAACAAAAAAACATTGTAGTTCCATGTTAATATAAAAAAATATAGTTCCATGTTAATAAATGTAAAAAAACATGGCAGTTATAGGCTTTTCCATGTTTTTTTTTTTTTTTTTTTTTTTTTTTTAAACATGGCATTTCCATGGTAAATGTTTAAAAAAAAACATGGTATTTTCATGAAATGCAATGCTTCTTGATAATTGTAAAAAACAAACCAAAAAACGGTACTTCCATGGTAAATGTAAAAATGTAGTAGTTATATGGCAAACATAAAAACATGTTATTTCCATGATTAATGTAAAAGAAAACATGGTATTTCCACAGTAAATGTTAAAAAACATGGCAGTTCCATGGTAAATGTAACAAAAAAAACATGGTAGTTCCATGTTAATATTAAAAAAAATGGATATCTCCACAGTAAATGTAAAAAATATGGTAGTTATAGGTATTTCCCTGATTAATGTAAAAAACATACAAACATGGTACTTCCATGATAAATGTCATAAAACAAAACTTTGTAGTTCTTTGGCACACTGCAGTTCCATGGTAAATGTAAAAAATGGTAAAAACATGGTACTTTTTGGTACTTTTATGTAAGTGATAGGTGTTACGTGAGTTTGTGATTGTCTAATTGGACTGGAATTGAACCTGTGTGTGTGTGTGTGTGTGTGTGTGTGTGTGTGGGTCTCTGTCTCCTGTTCTCTCACACACACAATCAAAGTGCAAAACAGGAAACAGAGTAGAGGAATGCCGTGTGTTAGGAAACCACAGACCCGTGGGCCGAGTGTGTGTAAGAGTGTGTGTGTGGTGATTTTGATTGATTTTCTTCATTAATTTCTCTCTTCCTGTCATAGTTCATTTTTCTCATGGCTGTCTGTCAGCAGACGCCCGCAGCGCCTCTGATTTAAATACACCACAGAGACGACACGAGCACCGACTGTGAGTGTGTGTTTGAGCAATAATTCAACCAAAAATCATCATTTACTCACCTTGATGTCATTCTAAACCCGTATCACACAAAAGAAGATGTTGAGGGGAATGTTCACGCTGCCCTCTTTCATCAAGGACAGGAAACTCGACATCTCCTTTCACATTTCTCAAAGAAACTCCTACAGGTTTAGAATGACGTGACGGTGAGAAGATGATCAGATCTGTCATTTGAGAGTGAATTATTTTGCGGATGTTCTGCTGCAGGATCTTTATGTAATGTTCACAGATGGAAAGAAAATGAGAAATGAGATGTCAGATGAAGAAATCAAGAAAGAACGACGAACAGATGGAAAGACGAGTTCGATTAACGGTGTGTGTCTCTGCTTGTGTAATCACATAACTGTTTTAAAGATAGAGAGTCTCACTCTCAGAGGATGTCATCATTTATTATGTGAGATTAGGAGCGCTACGCAAATTGCAAAAATAAAGTTCTTTGTTGGCATTGATGGCTCTAGAAAGAATCTTTAACATCTATGCAAACTTTCTGTTGCACAAATAGTTCTTTATAGGGGTATAAGTTTATTTAGATTATTCAGGTGAAAAACAACAACAAACAAACACAAACATCGTCTTTCTATAAAAAGTAGATCCATAAAAAAAGTAAAAAAACAAACAAAAACACACTGTATTTCTATGATTAATGAAAAAACTTATATTGGATTTATACCATGTTGTTTTTTTTTTTTTTTTTTTAAATCACATCTACCGTGGAACTGCCATGTTTTTTGTAACATTTACTGTGGGAAATATCATGTTTTCTTTTACATTGCTCATGGAAATAACATGTTTTTTTTTTTTTTTTTGGCCTTATAACTACCACATTTTTACATTTACTATGGAAGTACCATCATGTTTCTTTTTTTTTTTTTTTTAACAATTATCAAGCAGCTACAATGCTTCTTTTTCTTTACCTTTTTTTCGTTTTACCATGTTTTTTAAACATTTACCATGTTTTTTTTTTTTTACATTAATGATGTGAATACCTATAACTACCATGTTTTTTTTTTTTTTACCATGGAAAGACCGTATTTTTTTTACATGTACATTTACCATGATACCATAGAAAGACCATGTTTTTTACATTTACATTGCAAATATTACTTTTTTATATTAACATGGAAGTGCCTACATGGCATGTTTTACCATGAAACTGCCATGTTTAAAATTTACAGTGGAAATAACATGTTTTCTTTTACATTAATCATGGAAATAACATGGAAATAAAATGTTTTTATATTTGCCATATAACTACCACATTTTTACATTTACCCTGGAAGTACCATGTTTTTTTTTTTATTATTATTATTATTTTTTTAACGATTATCAAGCAGCTATCATGCTTCTTTTTCTTTACCTTTCTTTCAATTTTTTTTTTCCTTATACATTTCATGGAATTACCATGTTTTTTTTTTAAAACATTTACCATGGAAATGCCATGTTTTTTTTTTTTTTTACATTAATCATGGGAATACCTATAACTACCATATTTTTTTTTTTACATTTACCATGGAAAGACCGTATTTTTTACATTTACATTTACCACGATACCATAGAAAGACCATGTTTTTTACATTTACATTGCAAATATTACTTTTTTTATATTAACATTTATTTTACCATGAAACTGCCATGTTTAACTATTACATGGAAATACCATGTTTTTTTTTTTTTTTTTTTTAATTAATCATGGAAATAACGTTTTTATATTTGCCACATAACTACCACATTTTTACATTCACCATGGAAGTACCAAGTTTTTTTTCTTTCTTACAATTAAAAAGAAGCTACCATGTTTTTTTTTCTTCTAAATTTACATTTACAAAGAAGCTACCATGCCTCTCTTTCTATTCTTTCTTTTTTTTGAATACCCATAACTACCATGTTTTTGTTTTTTTTTTTTTGTTTTTTTACATTTGCAATGGAAATATCACTTTTTTTAATATCACTCTTTTTTTATTAACATGGAACTACAATGTTTTCCCTTTTAATTACATTTACTATGAAACAGCCATGTTTTTTAACATTTACTACAGAAATATCATGTTTTCTTATGTACATTAACCATGGAAATAACATGTTTTTATATTTGCCATAACTACCATGTTTTTTTATTTATTTATTTTTACAATTATCAAGAAGCTACGATGCTTCTTTTTCTTTTCCTTTCTTTTCTTTTTTATCTTTTACATTTCATGGAACTACCATTTTGTTTTTTTAAAACATTTACCATAAAAATGCCATTTTTTACATTAATCATGGGAATACCTAGAACTACCATGTTTTTTACATTTACTATGGAAAGACCATGTTTTTTTTTTTTTTTTTACATTTCACTACTTTTTACATTTTTACAACTACCATGTTTTTCATTTACATTTACACTTCATAGAACTACCTTTTTTAACAAAAAAAAGAAATACCTTTTTTTTAATATTTGTCATATAACTATCATGCTTTTCACATTTCATAGAACTACAATGTTTTTTTCTTTTATATTTACATTTCATGGGACTACCAAGTGTTTTTTTTTTTTTTTTTTTTTTTTTTTTTTACATTTACTACTGATCAACCATGTTTTTTTCTGATTTTCTTTTTGGGGTATTTTGATGGTTTTTTTGGACATCATAGCAACAACTTAGTATCTCTGAAGTACCATCACAGTACCGTGGTACTTTTGGGGACTTTTACTGCTGTCCAGTAACAGGTGGACACTGTGTGTGTGTGTGAGAGAGAGAGAGAGAGAGAGAGAGAGTGTGAGTGTGTGTGTGGTATTGTGTTTGTGGTCTTGTTTTTATATCCTGGTGGACCTGAATACACACAGACTCATGGGGACTTGTGTCACCGTGGGGACCTAAATTTAGGTCCCCATGGGGAAACAAGCTTATAAATCATACAGAATGAGTTTTTTTGAGAAAGTAAAAATGCAGAAAGTTTTCTGTAAGGGTTAGGTTTAGGGGTAGGGTTAGGGTAAGGGGATAGAAAATACAGTGTGGACAGTATAAAAACCATTGTGCCTATGGAGAGTCCCCACAAGGATAATAAACCAGACATGTGTGTGTGTGTGTGTGTGTGTGTGTGTGTGTGTGTGTGTGTGTGTGTGTGTGTGTGTGTGTGTGTGTGTGTGTGTAGGTCAGCATTTTGATTTATGTTGCAGTTTGGATTTAAAATTGCACATAAACACCAGCATTCAGTATTCACATGCACACACACACACACACACTGACCTTTGATGTGCGGATAAAAAGCCTCTCCATCTGAAAAGTCAAGAAGCTCCAAAACTCTGAGTGTGTGTTAGTGAAAAGCCTCCAGCAAAAGGGCAACTAATCAGATCGCACGACTCACCCTCAAGAAAAGACACACGGAAACAGGATAATGTCAGTCTAAATGAGTGTGGTCTGACGCCACAGTGACTAGACACACACACACACTGCAGACAAGGATCTCACAAAAACAACACTACAGCAGTACTGTAGTACAGTGCTGTATAATCACCATATTCATGAATAAAATATATAATTTGAAAATGTAAATAAATAAAATAATAATATATAAATAAATATATATATATATGAATAATATTACAAATTAAATGATATAAAGAAATAAAAATAATAAATATTAAGTCATGCTTTTTGGCACCGTGTGAAATTCTTAAGAGCTGTGACGCTCAGGAGTGAATGAGGATGTTTCTGTTCCTCTGTAAAGGAAAAGGAGGATCAGAGGAGAAACATGACGCCCATCATCTGCATCCTGATCTCACACAAATCACAGAGGTCAAAGGTCACACGTCATACCTGCTGCTGTACAGATGAATCCAGAGGGCAGGTGACCTCTTTAACATGACTGTGGGTCAAAGGTCGTCACTGGAACCCACTGACATTCAGACGCACCGACAGAAGAATACTAATGTACTGCACACTCACGACTGCTTTTACTAAACAGTATGTCTAACAGTATGCTAAAATAAAGGTTTTAAAATAGTATTACGATTAAAATATTACAAATATAAATATCAAATATGAATTCCATATGAAAATAATGTATAAAATATATGAAATAATAAAATTATAAATAAAATATTAATATATTTAAAAAAAACATTTAAATAACATAAATATAACATATTTAAATATAAAGTCTATATAAAAAGTAAAACTATCCACATGTAAAAGAAAAAAAAAAAAACATCCTAGCACTGTGTTTGTGCTGAAGGCGAGACCGTGAGGAGAGCATTGATATAGCAGTGAAATGTTGACAGAATGAAAGCTCACAAAAAATTCATCACTAACGTAAATTATGCAGACCCAAATTAAACCAGAAAGCACTAAAGACACAAACAAACCCCCTCAGTCTCTGCAGAGACAGTATGTTTAGATCAGCATACAGGTGTACTGTAATTCCTCTCTCTGTTACTGTAATAAGGATACTGCTCAGAATACAAAACCCAGATGATCAACTACATGTGTCACAATGTGCAGCAAACAACTAATAGGATACTGTACTACTGTAAGATATTGTCCCACAATGCAACATGCTCAACTTGAGCTTTCATTACCAGTGTGACGAATGAACAATCTTTTTGATTCATTATTCTATCAGAACATTAAATATTCAGACATTTAACTTGAACTTGGTTTAAAAAAGTGAAATTTTGTGTGCAAATTTGAATGAAATGTGCAAAATTGAGAGTTCTGTGAAATGTGCAAATTTAAAATTGAATTGTGTAAATCTGAATGAAATGTGCAAATTTGAAAATTTTTGTGAAATGTGCAAATTTGAAAAAAAATCTGAAATGTGCAAATTTGGAAAAAAAAAACCAAACAAACAAAAGAAACGCAAAATGTGCACATTTGAATTTGAAATGTGCAAATCTAAACGAAATATGCAAATTCGAAAAAAGAAAAAAAAAAAACGCAAAATGTGCACATTTGAATTTGAAACGTGTAAATCTAAACGAAATGTGCAAATTTGAAAAATTTTGTGAATGTGAAAATCTTTGAACGAAATGTGCAAATTTGAAAAATTTAACGTAATGTGAACATTTTAAAAAATCTGAAATGTTCACATTTGAAAAAAGCAAAAAAAGCAAAATGCGCACATTTGAATTTGAAATGTGCAAATCTGAACGAAATGTGCAAATCTGAAAAATGTAGCTAAATGTGCAAAATAAAATTTATTTTTGCACTTTTTACTTTTTTAAGTTTTCTTTGTATTTTCAATAAATATTAGTATTTTCTACTATTTTATTTAATTTTTTCTTTATCTTTTATTACTAATTTTATTTGGTTACAATTCATTTATTTATTATTTTATTATTTGTTAAATTTGCATCGACATACGCACGTACAGTTTTTGTTATGCCAATGAAGTACTAAAATTGCACTGAAATTAATTGGAGAGAGCGTGTTGGATCTTAATGAAAAACTCTTTTATTTAATAATATAAATATCTGCAACAAGACTGAATAAAACTACAGTCTCACAGCAGCTTTAGTGCAGCGATCATGACAAAAACACCACCATATGCAGCCAAACACAGTCAAAAACATGTAGTGTGATCAAATAAAGCGTGTGGATTGCTCACATTATAAATCGATTGTGAAAACGCCTCAGTGCGTGAGTGTGTGTTACTGCTGTTTGAGGAAGAGCGCCGCTCCGCTCTGGATCCATGTGTCATGATCTCCGGCACACGGCAGCTGCACGTTTGTCACCACACGCTGACGCTCAGCGCTGCTGTACACGGGCAGAGAGATGCACTCGTCCGGAGAATAACTTCCCATGGCACTCTGAGAAACACAGAAGCACACACACACTATATAATGCACAGCCTTCACTGGAACCATCACAGCAGTGGAATCAGAGGATAAAGTGTGTGTGTTACCTGCGGGATCCAGGCCATGTAACACGCAGGGACGGCAGACACGCTGGGAGAGTCGTCATGGCTCTCACCCAGACGGTTTCCATCAAAAACACAACCTTCCAACTGCAAACCGCCAACCTACAGAGAGAGTTTAGTTAACACGAACCGGCAGAGTGCAGTTTAATCCCAGTAAACGTGAGCTTTTGTACCTTCACTTGTAGTTTAGCGTCTGTGATCTGACCCCTCCATGATGCAACAAACTTCAGACTGTCCATAGAGCAGCTCATCAACCTAACAGAAACACATTAAGACGACATTAAAACAAAGCATTTTATTATTTTTCCCTCTTGACGGTCACTTGTGTTAGCTGTCATCTTCTTTCTAATAATAATTTTCACCGTCTGTTAGTGCCCTATTATTTCTGCAATGCACAAAAAACAAAAGCAATCAAGAGTCCATGCATAAAAATGGAATTAAGCAAATGGCGTTTAGCAAATGTTTGATGAATAAACTAAGAGTAGGGGTGTAAAATGATTTCAATTCAAACAGCAATATGCACTAGGTTCAGTAATTGTTAAACCACAAATATGTACTTCTCAAAGTAATAACAATGATGATAGTAATATTAGTAATGCTACTATTACTACTACTAATAAAATTGATTTAAAAATGTGAAATATATTACTACTGTATAATAAAATGTACTTCTCAAAATATTAATAATAGTAATCAGCAATACTACTACTAATAACAACACTGATTGATCTGAAAATATGAAATATATTACTTATTGATGTATAGTAAAATAAAAATAAGAACTTTTAATGAATATGATCTAACATTTAAAATATTATTATTGCATTGTAAAATGTACTTAAAATAGTAGTAATAAACGATTTTTACTAATGTTATTACTATTAAATCAAGTGATTAGTTACAGCCATATTTTCGTTTATACATTAATGTATTTATAATAATAGTAATAAACATGTATAAAATGTATAATAATAATATTAACAATATTAATAACAGTTTATAAAAATGATCTGACATTTAAAATATTACTTTTGTATTGTAAAATGTATTTATAATAGCAGTAATAAACAAAAATGTATAATAATAGTAATTTAGATTTTTGCTAATGTTTTTACTATTAAATCAAGAGATTTGTTACATCCAAGTTTTCATTTATACATTAAAGTTTATAAAAAAAAATATGATAAGATAATGATATGACATTTGAAATATTACTGTTGTATAGTAAAATCCATTTATAATAGTAGTAATAAACACGTTAAAAAATGTATAATAATAATAATAATAATAATAATAGTTTATGAAAATGATCTGACATTTAAAATATTACTTTTGTATTGTAAAATGTACTAATAATAGTAGTAATAAAAATGCATAAAAAGTATAATAATAATAAAAGTAATTTAGATTTTTACTAATGTTATATCTATTAAATCAAGAGATTTGTTACATTCAAGTTTTCATTTATGCAGTAAGGTTTATGAAAATATGACATTTGAAATATTACTGTTGTATAATAAAATGTATTTATAATAGTAGTAATAAACATGTATGAAAATGTCTTATAATACTAATACTACTACTAATAATTTTTATTAATGTTATTACTATTTTTGACTTTTTTACATCCAAGTTTTAATTTATACAAATAAAGTTTTATTTTAATTTAAAACATTTTTTTTTTAAAATGTCAATTTAAGCAAACCATTAAAACAGAATCCAAAAAAATTAAACCAGAATTCAGGGGAAAATAAATAAATAAATAGATAGATACTATGCTTCAAAAAAAAATCCTTCCAAAAATATAAATTTGGGGGAATTTAGTCTGTTTTTGTTACTGTATCTTTAAGACTTCTTTATGCAAATGAGCTTATTTTAGTGTAGCAGGAGTATATGGTTTAGTTTAGTAGTTAGTGAGATGTGTTTAACAGGTGTGCAGGTGATGTAAGTTACCACAAGGTTTTAGTTTTAGCAAGTGTTTGATACATAAGACACCAAGTTTACTGTAGGAGGTGTATGTAAAATAAATGACCTCAATTTGTGTTTAGCAACTGCACATGACTTAATGTACATGACCCCAAGTTTAGTTCAGCAGGTGTATGTGATGACTCCAGTCCATCAATTCACATCTTGTGAAGCCAAAAGTTGTGTGTTTGTAAGAAACAATTTAACTTTAAATGGCCATTTCCAGATAAAATATGAGTCCACAATCCATAATAACGCTTCCTCCAGTGAAAAAGTCCATCTCCTGTTGTCTCTCACATCAAAATCCAGCCACATATACGATTAGAGCTGTTTTGGTTTGTAAACAGTGCTTGATCGGTGCAGATTTCCCTCCTGATACAGACCAGATGACGTTTTCACCAAAGGAAGCGACTATTTTAGAAGGAAGCAATGGTTTGGAGTTAAAAATGTTTAATGAGGGATTTGTTTTTGTCTTCTCAAGATGTTAACTGATGGACTGGAGTGGTGTGGATTACTTGTTGATTACAGTGTTTTTATTAACTGTTTGGATTCTCATTCTGACGGCACCCATTCACTGCATTCAGATCTTATTTTATTTAAATTAAATTTTAAGTAACAAAAGGTTTTAGTTTTAATGATTTTAATAACCCTGACACAAGTCTCCTCAAGTTAACTTCAGGAAAGTGTGTGCTCAGTTCATCACCTGGCGGTCTCCTGTCTCAGCGCATTCAGGAAAGTGTCCGGGTGGAAAAGCTCCGACAGATCCAGCATCTCCGACAGCAGTCCGCTCCTCTCTGCCCTCTCCACCCATCCCTACATACACACACACACACACACACAGAGCGGTGATTGGTCGTGGAGATCAGTGTGTGATGACAGAAGTGATTTGAGTGTTACTGGTGTCAGTTGAACAGTAACAATCGCCGTTTCCTTCTCAAATCTCTTCCCGCACCTGCTGCTTCTCCTCACAGGACTTCACGCATTACGCTTTAGTCTTTCAAAGAACGCCAGTGGATAGTTTCGTATGTGTCCATCTTTATGTTTATGTTTAAGACATCAACATATGCTCTGCATGTTTTTGTGCCACTGCTGCAGTAAAACCCCCTCTCATTTTTAGCTTTGAAAAAACAGAACATTATCATCTGTTGGTGTGAACATACATATATACTACTGTTTAAAAGTTTAGGGTCACTAAGATTTTGTTTTTGTAAACATTTCAGTTTTTTAAAGTCTCCTTTGCTCAAAATGGCTGCATTTATTTGAGCAAAAATACAGTAAAAACAATAATATTGTGAAATATTTGTACTATTTTAAATAGCTGTCTTCTATGTGAATACATGTTAAAATGTAATTTATTTCTGTGATCAAAGCATCATTACTCCAGTCGTTAGTGTAATTTCATGAAATGTGCAAATTTGAATGAAATGTGCAAATTTGGGGGAAAAAAAAACACAAAATGTGCACATTTGAAAACTAGCAAAATGTACAAATTTGAAAAAAAAATTGCGAAACGTGCAAATTTGAATTTGAATTGTGCAAATCTGAACAAAATGTGCAAATGTTAAAAATGCTGCGAAATGTGCAAATTTGGGTGAAAAAACTTAAAATGTGCGAATTTCAAATGTGCAAATCTGAATATGTGCACATTTGAAAATTGTAGCAAAATGTACAAATTTGAAAAATGTTGTGAAATGTGCAAATTTGGGGGGAAAAAACGCAAAATGTGCAAATCTGAATGATATGTGCACATTTGAAAAGTGTAGCAAAATTTACACATTTTAAATGTGCAAATTTGAAAAAAAATGCAAAATGTAAAAATTAAAAAAAAATTGCAAAATGTGCACATCTGAACTTTAAACATGCAAATCGGAACATTTGAATTTATTTTTGTACTTTTGACTTTTTTAACTTTTGTTTGTATTGGCATTAAATATTTGTATTTTCTACTATTTTTTTTTCCTGTATCTTTTATTACTGACTTTATTTGGTTATAATTAATGTATTTGTTTTTGTAAAAATTTCAGTTTTTTAAAGTCTCTTCTGCTCACCAAGGCTGCATTTATTTGAACAAAAAACAGTAATACTGAAACATTTCTGCCTATTATCAATGTTGAAAACAGCTGTGCTTTTTGTGGAAACTGATACATTATATTTTTCAGGATTCTTTAATGAACAGAAAGTTCAAAAGATCAGCATTTTAAATAGAAATCTTTTGTAACATTTTAAACATCTTTCCCGTCACTTTTAATCAGTTGAATGTATCTTTGATAAAGAAAAGTATTAATTTTTGTTTTAAAAAAATCTTACTGGCTCCAAACTTTTGAACAGTAGTGTAATGTACGAATAGGCATTTATTTTAAATATTATTAAGTTGTATTGTGTATTATTATTAAATAAATATAAATAATAATTATGAAATTAATTGTAAAAAATATTGATTACATAAATAAAAAGTCCCGTATTTACTTAATAATTCTAATAGCCAACAATCTGCATCTAAAATTAAGTTCCATTACAGATTATGTTGTCTTTAAAGGTCACTCAAGTAAGATCTGTGTTTAGGAAGCAACAGAACACGACCCACAAACTCTCTCACACAAAAATGCTCGATTTCCTGTTTTGAACCAGTGTGAAGTGTTTATTAGAGTTGCTGCGTTTCTGCAGGTGTGTGTTTTGCTCATATCTGTTCGTTCGTTAATAGACGGGTCACATTTACAAATTTTACAGATCTCTGTAAACAGCTGCTGTTGTGGAAATTCGACTCGGTGGAGCAGGTGTGTGTTATAACGCCGCTGACGGATAAGATTCAATTATCTGTTAGAATAGCACATGAGGAATCCGGCATGAGGTCGATTACAGATCATCTTGGGGTGAGTTTTGACACACAGACCTCGATGAACTTCATTTTGGTCAGTTTGTATGGTCACAAACCTGTTTTAGAATCATTTCAGATGCCATATTTGACCCCCTCTGACCCTTATAATTTAGTTTTCAGGATCATTTCGAACTCTTAAATAGTTTTCAAAACTTGCTTTGGATGGACTGTGGAGGAAGTCTGAACTCAGAATTGCTTTAATATTGTACAGCTCTGACACTCCTTCACCTGAATTCTTCCTCTCAAGTCCACTCAAGCTTGTTCCTTCATTGGTTTAGGGGTTATTTGGTTCAGTTCAGTGCCTGAGGGAGCGGCTCAAATCACCATCATCATCGTCGTCATCAGCCCAGCTGAAGAAACACATTCATCACGAGGAGTGTTTCTGTCGGCTCGCTCCGCAGGACTAATTACAGTCAAACTAACTCACATCACGAGCGGCGGACCGATCGGACACGCGTGACAGGTGTTTTGTGGACGCGGTGGCTCATTTCCAGCTCTCATCTCGGACTCTGACTGGACAAATGAGAGCAGATTGGCCTGTGAGTGAATCTCATGAAAACATGTCCGGGTCACATTTCACCTCAAAAAAAAAAAAAAATAAAAACTGCATCAAGAAAACAAAGCCTATTTATATTAGTTTATTTTTAATAATAATTCAGAATTTATGTAATTAAGTTAAAACAATTACAAAAATGCACACAATTTTAGTATTTACATATTCCTTCATTATTAATACTACTACTAACAATGTATAAATATAAACAATTATAATTATTGTCATTTTAAATGTATAACATTTACATATATGACATATATATATATATATGTTATACAATTAATATGACAATAATTATAATTTTTTATATTTATACATTGGTATATATATATATTTTTTTTTTTTTTTTCTTGTTTTATACTATATATATATATATATATATATATATATATATACACACACATTTTATTATTTATGCAAACTATTATTAATCTAAATAATAAATAATCTAAATAATCTAAATAATAATAAATTATTATTATTGTTATTAATCATAATAATTTATTAATATTATTTTAAATATTTTATTAATATTAACTCATTATTAATATAAAAATTATTTAACAGCATAAAACATTTGCAATGAGAATTTTGAGGTGAAAATGTAAAATGAAAATACTGTCAAATAGGAGGCTTCATTTTCTTTACTCAAAACATATTTTATTATTTATGCAAAGTATTGCAATTATAATTATAATAATAATGAATAATAATACAAATTATTATTCTTAATAATTAATAATACAATTATTATTAATTATTGCTAGTATTAATAATCACAATTTTATATTATTAATAATGATACTTTTATTATCATTGTTTTAGAAAAATTATCAATATTTTATTAATATTATAATTATTTAACAGCAAATATGCAATGAGAATTCTGAGAATCTTTTTGATTTTCATGTGAAATCGAAATACTGTCAAATAGGAGGATTCATTTTCTTTATGCAAAACATTTTATTATTTATGCAAAGTATTATTATTCTTAATGATAAAAAATTATTTTAATAAGAAATCAGATTATTATTTTAAATGTATAAAAAATATAATATTATATTTCAATATTAGTGCTGTTATGTAGTAGTACTAAATAATTTTTATTCTTACATTTTTATTACAATATTTTTATTACAAATTATTATTATTATTACTATAATAATTATTATTATTATATAGCAGCAATAAAAAAAACAATTGTAATAATTTAATAATCTTAATGGTTCTAGCACAGGCTTAATTTTCCTTATGCAAAATATATTTTCCCATTTCAACCCCAAATCAGAAGGCACTAAATGTTACCCAGACATGTTTTTGAGATTCTCATGTGTAAAGAAAGACCACCTTTCAGAAAGTTGCGTTCCCACAGTTCTATATACACACATTAGCAGATGACAAACATTGAACACACCTGCTAACATTCACTGCTTTAGTGTTTACAGTAGGCTGCAGTTTCAGCAGCACTAAAGTATAAACAAACACATTCTCATAATCACACACACACACTCACACATCACAATATTACATGATGCCAGGCATGTGATTAATGTACATGATAAAACGCACACTGCTGATAGTGTGTGTGTTCAGTAGTAATGAACTCTCCCTCAGGTGATGCTGGTGTTTTGGTCATGAATTATTCATGAGTCCTTGTCTGATGTCTTTAATATTCACGCCACGTAGCCCCTCCTCCTTTCTGCACTCAAGGTCAGTGTTTCAAGTGCATGTGTGTCTGTCTATCTGTCTGTCTATCTACCTACCTATCGTAGGGAATGTTTAAGATCAATCTAAAGATTACTATAGGATTTATTATTTAATTGATCATCTTGATTTTAAGTGATTTGAAAGTGATATAAAGACTGATAATATCTAAATAATATCTACATGACAAATAGTATCTAAATTAAATAAGAAATAATATATATTAAATAATACATAAATAAATATAAAAAAAATTACACACACACACAGAGTTAGCAAAATGAAAAAACAATTATATATATATATAATATAAAAAATTATATAATATATATCATTTATATAAAATATATATAATATACATTTTTTTTTAAGTAAAAGCTAGTCTATAAAATAAAGAATAACATCTATTATTACATTTTTATAATGATTATTTATAATATTATTATTTATTTGTATGTATTATTTTGGCAAATGATATAAAGGTAAAATAAATAAAAAGTGGTTTATTATTTATTTGATCATCTTAATTTTAAGTGATTTGCCAAGTGATATAAAGACAAATAATATCTAAATTAAATAATATATATTAAATAATACATAAATCATAATTTAAAATTTTACACACACACACACACACACACACACAGTTACTAAAAAAAATTATATATATATATTTTATTATTTTGCCAAGTGATACAAAATAAATAGAAGTGAATAAGAAAACATTATATATATATATATATTACATAATATTATATTATTCTATATTATATTATATTAGATTATAAATATATTATTTGACATGTCCAAAACCGCTAACATTTAATAATCTTGTTTTTAAACTGATTTGCCTAGTAATATAAAGGTAAAATATAATATAAAATATAATAAATATAAATATGTTAAATATAATTGTAATATACATATAATTTGTAATGTCGCAAACTACTGAATTTATTTGATAAACCTTGTTTTTTTTCTATTTTCTGTTGTGTATTGCCTAATTTACTATATTTTATTTATTTATTTATTTTATTTCTTTAACAACAGTAATACCCAGGTAACATGGCTTTACTGTAGAAAACAAGTCAACAATAAGTTACCAATTTTTGTAAAGTTACAAGAATGCTTCACAGAAAAGTTGCTCACCAAACTGTGGAATATGGGAATGGGATCGCTATGACCCGGCGTTATCAGAAACGGTAAGTCATGAGCCTCACAGAGCTGGAATTTACGGCAGGGCTGCTATTCAGAAAGCACTTTTATCAAGCGCCAAAGCACAAAAGAGAGTAATGCGCATAAAAGCATGGAAAAACCCTTATATAATCAGATGAGTCACCGCGGCCTACATTCCGACAGCTTTACGCTCGGAAAACAACGAGAGATGCCTCGACACACGCGGCGTTCGCTGGCAGCTGTTGAGCATGACGGGAGACCCGTGGCGGTGCGGGCAAACGTCTCCAGAGACTCATTAGGTCAGATGATCGCTTTGCACGGCCCTATTACAGCAGGAAAATATGCGAGCGATTTATAAGGCCAGGTGCATCCTAAACAAACACGACTCCTTCGTGGCATTCCCGCATTCTAGGATCATAACGCTCCCATAGACACGGCTAAACAAACTCCAGAACACCTGCAGGAGGTCAAACACATTCCACGACCTCGGGATCAACAGCAGCCGTTTGTTTACCTGAATGGCCAGCGCTCGGGACACGACGGCTCGCAAATACTGCATCGGGTCTTCGGGGCCTTCCCATTTATTCTGCCAACTCAACGGACACTGAAAGAGACAGAGAATCCTTAAAACAAGTATCTGCTGATTTGCCAAAAAAGGCCTAATATTACTTAATTTTATAAGAATGAGTTAAAAATATCAAGTGACACCGTTTTTTGTTTTTTTTTGTTTACTAAATAAGAATAAATATTTTTAAATCCATATATATGTATCAGATTTAATGCACTTATCAAAACAATAAAAGCAGTGCAAATTTGTGTATTTATTCAAAATTATCAAAATTAAAACTGAAATAAAATTAATAGAAAAAAAACTAACAAAACATTATAAAAACACAACAGAATTAATAAAATGTTAACAGTTTTATTATTTTCCATTTCATTATTTTTTTTTCCCATTAACTAGTACAATTTAGCAATGTCTTTTTTTCATTTAATACAATAAAATACCATTTCATGTCTTTTTTCCCACAAGATGTCAAGAACCAGCGTTGTTATTGTTAACTAAAATTAAAACTAAAAATGTAAAAATAACATTTAAAGTTAATTAAAATAAAATAAAATGGAAAACGCTGTCTGAAATGAACATTGTCTGAAACCAAAATAAAATAAAAAAAGCCAAGAAATAATTATATGAAAAAAAAAAAACAAATTGAAATAAAAAAAGGAACATATAAAATGAATAAAATAAGTAAATAAATAAATAAATAATTATACAAATAAATGCATTGTTTTGGGGCATGACACGTCATATATAAAATATATAATTATTGTTAGTATATATTTTATGTATATATAATTATATAATGTCCAAATCCACTAAATGGTATTTATTTTATTACCTTATATATAATAAGTTAATTAATATAAAGTAAAATAAATGCATTGTTTTGGGACATGACATGTTATATATAAAATATATATTTATTGTTAGTATATATTTTATGTATACAGTCATGTGAAAAAGTTAGGACACCCTTTTGAATTCCATGGTTTTCCATATCAGGACATCATTAAAAATAACTGGTCCTTGGCTGGACTTAAATTTTTGAAAATAAAACCTCAGATGAACAACAAAACATGACAAATTGCACCGTGTCATTATTTACTGAACAAAAATAAAGCCAAAATGGAAAAGCCATGTGTGACAAAGTTAGGACACCCTTACTGTTAACATCAGAATTAAGAGGGTAAATAACAGTCAAGCACTGATAATCAAATACCTTTGATTAACTGATCATCAGCAAGTCTGAGCGCCTCTATAAAAGCATAAGCTTTGGCAGTTTGCTGGTCTGGAGACTTCAGGTGTGTGTTAACACAATGCCAAGTAGGTAAGACATCAGCAATCATCTTAGAGAAGCAATTGTTGCTGCCATCCATCTGAGAAGAGTAAGACGGCCGTTTCCAAACAATTTGAAGTTTATTCACAAGTAGAAGAGATTTAAAACAGACACCTCTCCTTCCAGGAGTGGACATCCCAGAAAATTCACCCCAAGATCAGACCATGTAAAGCTCAGAGAAATGGCAGACAACCCAAGAACTACACCTCAGACTCTACAGGCCTCAGTTAACATGTTAAATTATAAAGTTCATGACAATACCAATAGAAAAATATGGGACAAAAATGACTTGTTTGGAAGGCTTGGCAGAAGAAAGCCTCTTCTATCTAAATAAAACATTGCAGCACAGTTTAGGTCTGCAAAGTTGCATCTGAACAAAACACAATTCTTCTAGAATAATGTCCTTTGAACAGACGAGACCGAAGTGGAGATGTTTGGCCATAAATCACAGTGCCAAGTTTGGTGAAAACCTAAAGAGCACATCAGCACAAACACCTCATACCAGAAGACAAGCATGCTGGAGGAGGGCTGATAATTTTGGGTTTTTGGGCTTTTTTTTCAGGACCTGGGCACCTCACAGTCATTGAGTCGGCCATGAACTCCTCCATATATCAAAGTATTCTAGAGTCAAATATGAGGGCATCTGTCCAACATCTAAAGTTGGGCCAAAATTGGGTTACGCAACAGGACAATGATCCCAAGCACACCAGCAAATCTACAACAGAATGGCTGAAAAGAAAACAATCAAGATGTAGCAATAGCCCAGTCCAAGTCCAGAGCTCATCCTGACTCAAATGCTGTGGTGAGAGCTGTGCATAAGCAAATGCCCACAAACCTCAATAAACTGGAGCAACGTTGAAAAGAAGAGTGGTCCAAACTCCTCCAGAATGATGTGAGAGACTGATGAAGTCACACAGAAAATGAATGCTTCAAGTTATTGCTGCTAAAAGTGGATCTACAGGCAGTTGACTCATAGGGTGTCCTAACTTTGTCACACATGGCCTTTCCCTCTTCGCTGTATTTTTCTTAAATAAATAATGACACTGTGTGATATGCCAAGTGATGATGTTTATCTGAGGATTTATTTTCCAAATTTTAAGACCTGCCAAAGACCAGATAATTTTTTATTATGTCCTGATACAGAAAACCATAAAATTCAATAGGGTGTCCTAACTTTTTCACATGACTGTATACAATTTGTCAATTTGTCCAAACCCACTAAATGGTATTTTTTGTATCTTTATATCACTAGGCAAATCACTTAAAAACAAGATTATTAAATGTTAAGAGAGTAATTTTTGGGCATGTCATGTTTTAAAAATACAGAATTTTTTCTTTCTTTCTTTTACATTTCTATCACTTGGCAAAAGAATAAATAAAAATATTAAATTAAATCTTGTTGTTGTTATCATTAAAAATATTTGTAAAAGAATTACGCTACCTGAAATATAAAAAAACTGACTGAAATGAAAATTAATAACCAAATAGATGCAATAAAACAAAATAAAAACACAATAAAGTTACTAAAACTTGAACTGAAATTAAAAAAGAAAACGTCCGGCTCATGTTTGCATTTTCTTCTTTCACTGGCCATAAATCTACTCTTGAATTCTGGATTAGGCATAAAATAATGCTATTCTGTTGATTAAGGGAAAAGACAAGAATTCTGCTTACAAAAAATGCTTATCAAAAGCAAAACTGTTACAAAATGCATCATATTTAGTGAGAAAGTGATGTGCTTGAGCAAACCAGGCACTATTTTTGGAATCAGCATCACAAAATAACTAAAAAATGTTGAAGTATTGGATTTCATTCGGCAAGTATGATATGGTGTAACCACTCCATATAACGTCACTATGTTGCTTAATTAATCAAGCAGGTGCAGGTGTTCACTCTCACCTCTTGGTTCAGGAGCGCGGTGGCCAGTTTGTGTACGTCAGCAGTCAGGAGGGACGTGCCTCTGATGACCTTACTGAGCGAGGCCAGCGATTGGTGAATGCTCTGGACCAATCGCACCGCGTTAAACTGCTCCAGCTGGACGAATGAGAGAACGGGAGAGCCGACGCCCTCGCTGGGCAGAGCAACCTTCTGATGAATCAATGAGGAACCCTGGAAAAGAGGCAAGAGCCAATCAGAGAGCAGAACGAATCAATGACCAATCAGAATCTGGATTCAGCCTAAAAGACACGCCCACGGACCATTCAGCGCATGCTGCATACAAAACGGCTGGCGGAAATTGTTTGTTGCATATCTGATTGCCTGTTTTGATGCAATTTCCAGGACTGAAGCGACAGGTTTGTATCTGTCTGCCGGGAGATAAAATTGTGTTTATGAGTTTTCAGGATGCCTAAAACATTTTGAGTGGCACATTTCAGCTCAGCTTGTTTTGTGATTCTGTCACAACAGGCTGTTATTGAAGAATGAGCACTTAAAAAAAAATAAAACTGAACTGACAGAAAAGTGTTATCATCCATTTCACATGCGAAGAGACTTTTTACGTAGACATCTTACAATACAGGTACAGTAGCAAAAAAACAGATCTTTTAATTGTAAGGGTCAAAGAGACAGCATTTATATACTATTATAGTATTTATTAATAATTTGAATTAGTTATTTTTAGATTGTTTAACTTTTTTATTTAAATGTTTACTAATTCTGCATGCCTTTGTCATTGTTATTTTTTTTTTCCTATTCAGCTTTAATATATTTGTTATTTCCATTTTAGTTTTAGTCATTTTAATGAATAGAATAAACCTGTATATGGTGTAAAAAAAATTATTAATAATTATTATTTCTTTCAATTTAAACAATAATTTCATTAAAATATTATATATTATATTATAATATATAATATATTGTAATAAAACAATTAAACAAAAACAAAACAAAAAAAAACATCTGCATATGGTGCAAAAAATACATTTATAATAATAATAATAATAATAATAATAATAATAATAATTACATAAATTGGACTTATTGGACCAAAAAATATATATAAAATATATAAAATTACATTACATAAAAATATATCAATTATGAATTACTATAAATTATTATTTAATTATTTTGTAAACAATTATTTTAAATAATTATTATAATAATTGTATATGGTGTAAAAAAAATGTATAATTATTATTTTGTTCAATTTAAACAATAATCTCATTAAAAAAATATTAATAAAACAATAAAAAAAAAATCTGTATATGGAGTAAAAAATACATTTATTATAATAATAATAATAATAATAATAATAATAATAATAATAATTACATAAATTATACCTGGACTTATTGGACCAAAAAATTATACATAAAATTTAAAATGTAAAATATATATATATATTAGAGATGCACCGATACTGAATTTCGCTGCTGATACCGATAGCCGATTATTTTGAATGATATCGGCCGATACCGATAGTTTGATTTTCTTAAGGAAACAATTTTTTAAGGATGTGCAAGCTAAAATTTTACGTGGTTGCATTTGTCCCAGTGTACAGTCTGCGCTGCTTGATGCATAAAGCCGCGGTGCAGAGCTGTGGCTCAGTGCAGCCAGAGTCAGATTTCTCTGATCACGTGAAAACAGTGAGCTTTCAGTGCGAGCTCTTGGGGAGCAGAGCCTGGTTTATACTCGCTGCGTCAGCAGGAGCAACAAAATGACGCGAATACTGAGGAAACGATGGTGGACGGCACGGAGGATTTGGTTTTTAAGCGAAAGTAAATTAAAAGAACCAGAGAAGGTGAACATGTTGGTTTTGTCCTTGCTGTTTATCTCACGTTATGCTTTGGAGGCTTTCTTTAAATGTTCTTTATTTATATGATTCCTCAGTAATTGCTAAACGTTCTGATGTAGCCTATATGCCATGCCTTATTCTTTAAGTTAATTAACATTATAGAAGTTAGTTTGTATACTGTTTTATTGTTCTTGTACTTTTCAATTAACAACGAATCCACACTGGTGGAAACAACACGAGACTTCATTTTTCGCTTTCACTTTCGAGACCAGCTCGGAAGGCGTTTAGCGTCTCTGCATCTTTACAGATAAATGAAAGAGTTCTTGTTTTCGATTTGTTTTATTTCGTTAAGCTATAATTTAAAGGAACACTCCACTTTTTTTGCTAATAGCTTAGCATAGATCATTGAATCAGATTAGACCGTTAGCATCGAGCGAGATGCTAACGGTCTAATCTGATTCAATTATCTATGCTAAGCTATTAGCAAAAAAAAAGTGGAGTGTTCCTTTAAAGCTTTCTATTGATGTATCATGTCTGTGAGGTATGTATTCGTTGAGTTTTGGTTCATTTTTGTGAAGCGCTCCGGTTGAGACGACAGAAAGCACATCATGTTTGTTTTCTTTATAAAATCACCGTTTGCGACATTTTGTTGATATTGTGAGTGCACACAAATAAAAGTAAACCCTTTACAGTTCCGAATGATGTATTACTCTTACCTTTACAAGCAAAAATGACGGAATATTTTAAATTGTTTCCACTGAAAAATGCAAGTGATCACGTTGGCGCCTCCATGTCCTGCAAAGCGGCTTTAGCTTCCACTCTCTGCACAAATGATTGGATATGCGCCTAATAGCACACATTTATCTAGGTTTAACGTTTAAACTAACATTGTTTTATACTTGAACTGTTTTACATCTATAGATTTTATTTTTGGCAAGTCGGGACTGATGATTTGAGAAGGCAAAATTGATCAAACAGATTATGATCAGTCTTCCGATGGCCACTTGGTCGTTATTAAAAAAAAAAAACAAAAAAACAACAACTTATATTTAACGAACAAAAAATGCTTCAAAAGTTTTTCTAAATTAGCTTAATGCTTTAATGTCATTATTCAACAAAGATTTTCTTCACTCACAGTATGAGTTGCAGTCTGACACGATTTTCTGCTGCCTTTTGATTGACAGGATACTATCGGCCCTGATCATCAGCTAACTTTGAACAATCGGCCGATGAGCGATAGTGAAATAAATTGCTTTTATCGGCCGATACTGATTTTTGCACTGATACATCGGTGCATCTCTAATAAAAATCCATGCAGTGGTTTTTAATTAATCTGTAAAAATAATATCCCCTTTTCAAATCGAGCCGTTCTCAGATGCCTGTCGGTGTGCCGTCACACTGACAGAGGGCGCTCCCACGATAGTTGATTGACATGAGCTCTTATCTCAGGCCAGTAACTTTCCTTGTTTCAATGCAGGGATGTAAGTTAGATTGAGCGACTGAGGTGTTGTGTTGCTGGATGTAATAATGAACATAGTGGTCGTCATTTACTCCCGACATCCGAGCCGCTGAAGATGCAGTAGATTATGTTTGTTTGTGAAGGGGATGCGCCTCCCGATCTACATATATCCGTCTATGTTCGCCCGAATCATTCATGATCCAGCTTCACTTACAGCAGAAGTGAGTATAAGCGTTTTTTTATGAATCTTTGCGATCGTCTTTCCTTATAACGTGGTAGTTAGGAAGTTTAGCAGCTAAATGCGGCTAATGTAAACAAGATCGTCTTTCCACAGAGAGAAGAGAGGGGCGGGGTGAGCAGAGCTCATTTGCATTTAAAGGAACAACCCCATAGAATGAGATGATTTTTGCAGAGCTGATTTTGGCAAAGTAAAAAGGGTGTTGTTTTACAAAACCATTGAGAATTTTTAATCAAAGTATATTAGAGACTTTTCATTAAGACCCTAAAGAATCATATCAACTTGTGGAAAATGGGCATCCGATGACCCCTTTAATAATTATTATTAAGGACTTAAGGAGTCTGACAACAGCATCTTGGAGACGTTGCCACAGTTCTTCTGGATTTAGTCTGTCTCAGTTTGTTCTGTTTCTTCATGTCATTCCAGACAGACTGGATGATGGCCCGATCAGATCTCTGTGTGGAGCACTGGCTGTTGTCAGACTTCTTGTGCAATCAAAAATCTCACTGGATTATTACAATTAATGGCAAAATGAATGTTTAGAAATGTAAACTGATATTTTCTACTGACACACTACAGCAAAACATAGAAATAACTGACTTAAAACCATTTTTTTGTTGGTGAAAATACTAGTGGGCTAAGACTTTTGCACAGTACTGTATATATATAAAAATATCTAAAACTATATTATATAAAAAAATATATAAAATTATAATAATTATTTTATGACACTAAAATTCTGCTGCATTACCTGGTTGAGGCGTTTCCAAAGGTTGAGCACAGGTGAGAGTGCATTAGACCAGATCTCTCTGTCGAATTTGGAGCCGGCTGCTACAGACCTGCTCAGAATCCTCAACTGAGAGATCACCTGCACACACACACAAGCTGAGGTGAGCACAGTACATCTCGCCATACACTATCCTCCATCTCTCTGTGACTGGGGCAAACTGCAGTAAAGGTGTGGGCGACTCTTACACATGATAAATTGGTCTCATTACAAGAGCTAAACACACACACACAGTCTCTACAGCACTCTGTGTGTGTGTGTGTGTGTGTGTGTGTGTGTGTGTGAGAGAGAGAGTGTGGCAAAGATCAGTCTAAACCTGACAGTGACAAATAGGAGTGCAATGCAACGCTCTGAACACAAAGTGTGTGTATGTGTGTGTGTGTGTGTGTGTGTGCAGTCAAAAGAGCGACAGTGAACTGAATGAGGGTGATTCACGCATTTCATTCAGTAAAAGCAGGATGTTCATGCAGCCAATAACAACCGCATAGCGACGCCCTGGCAGCCACTCAGAACACACAGCATTACGGTGGTGAGTTTTACATAGTCAAACATGACAAGCATAAAAAATGTATTGATTTTAATTATTTCACAAGCATAATTATCCACAATTAACACAATAAATAATTTAGCTTGAACCACTTAAAGAATCCATTCAAACTTTATAGTTGAATTTTCGCAATGCAATGCTAGCGTGATATGCGGTTTCATATCTGCAGATTGAATTGTCATCGGTCATCTTTTTTGCATGTAATAACATACAAAATGCAGCATTTCATTTACACATTTATTTCAGTTTTATTTTTAGTAATTTTAGCTATTTAAGTTGGCAAGGCAACATTTATAAATTTAATAATATTTGTAATTTATTTGAAATTTTATTTTAGATTTATTGCAAAAACTGAAAGCCACTTTTAATAGTTTTAGTTAACAATAACAATATTACAAAAACAGAAGGTAAATTATCTGTGAATTATTATGAAGTATTATTTAATTATTATTATTTTAAAATAGTAAAATCTGGCTGTATCTGGTGCAAAAAAAACCTTAAAAATTATAACTGGAATTCTTGGATAAAAAACCTTTTTATATAAAAATTTATATAAAATTAGTCATATTTTGGCATGTAATAACACAAAATGGCAAAGTGGCAGCATTTCATTTATAACATTTATTTCAATTTTATTTTTAGTAATTGTAGCTATTATATTTGGCAAGGCAATATTTATAATTTAATAATATTTGTAATTTTTTTTTTCAATTTTATTTTAGATTTATAACAAAAACTGAAAGCCACTTTTGATCGGTTTAGTTTTAGTTAACAATATTGCAAAAATTAGAAGGAAAATTAACAGTTTTATTATGAAGTATTATTGAATTATTATTTTAAAATACTAAAGTATGACCGTATCTGGTGCAAAAAAAAAAAAACAACAACAAACAAAAACTTAAAACATTATACCTGGATTTCTTCAACAAAAACACTTTATATAAAATGATGTATTATATATTTAAAAATTATTATTATTATTATTATTATTGCTAAATTAGGCCAAAAACCTTAGATATCCTTATTCACTGCCTCCCAAACACTGCTGTTTGCTTCGAGAAATCCAAATCTACTTGAAAATATCCTAACAAATACAGTAAAAACTGACTGAGAACATTTGAAGATAAGCTAATTTGGTCAAAAAATAATGTCTAAAGCAAGATCTAAAAATGTGAAGTTTTCTGTGCCAGGATTTGGGTGTAAAAATTCACCTCAGAAATATGGTGAAACAAACCCATGTGTGTGAATGTACTTTGTCTGTCAGCGCATTATGATCTCCACCCCACAGGAAAGAACAACAATCACACACACACACACACACACAAAATCACACACACACCTTTGATGTTGAGGAATGTCCTGCTCAGCACAATGTTCTCAAAACACCTCTGACCCTTCATGACCTCTGCAGAAACACACACACACACACACCTGTGAGCTGATGATCCTCTGTGCAGAGCGTTCGATGTTTGCAGGCAGGCCGAAGAAACTGGGTCTGTCGTCTTCAGGAAGAGCGTCCACCACCGCACGATAATCCTATACACAGAGGGGAGACTTTAATCCACCAGTGCAAAGGATTGTGGGTAGTATCAGTTCAAAAGCATGCACAATTAGAAGATTTGAATTCAACACAGATAATATGCTAACCATTATGCTGCAGGAGTTGGGCAGGTGTATCTGAGCCGGGAAAGCGTGTTTTTTCTTGACACGTGAGTGTGTGTGTGACTGCGTGAGGAGCTGAGCGTTAAAGAACTGCTGCAGGTACGAGCGAAGGACCTGGAGGTCGCACACGTTATCGATGCGGCCGCCGTAGATGGCGTTTTCCAGTAGACCGTGCACGAATTCCCACTGAAACACCTTTCCTCCTGACAAGAAAACACTGTAGTAAGATCTCAAACCAAAATGTGAATACATGCAAATATAAAAAAACCCTCAGAAGAAGAGTTCATGTAGATCACACACCTTCAAACAGACGATCAATGATCTCAAAGCCTGCTCTCAGATCTGACAGAGAGAACTCGTAGAACTTCGTCCAACCCTGTTCAACACAAACACATCCTCACCATCATCATCATCATCATCATCATCACTTTAATTCAACTTCATTTATTTGCCTGTGCAATTGAAACTCAGACTCAAAGTCTTTTTTTTTAATCATGATTAAATATGGAGTCATTTTTCAAAGCTTGACGTGAATTTCCATGGACGCACTGAAGTCATTCATCTTTTCTTTGGCTCTGAATCGCTCCTAGCTTTTCACTACAGGCATAATTTAGTATAAGGAAATGTTTGAAAGAAAACCTTTTTAAACACCTGACATTTGATAATGTAAAAGCTACTGTTAAAAGCACTTCAGTATTCAGTCAGTATACAATTATCACATGCATTAGCATTTTATACATAGAAATAAAAAAAATTAATGTATACATATATATATATATATATAAATAAATGTATTAATTCTACAATTTATATTATTAATTATTTAAATGAATATACATCTAAATGTATATACATATAATTATAATATTATAATTAGACTTACTGGACAAAAAAAACATTTTATATAAAATTATGTATTATATATTAAAAAAATATATTATTATGACATCATGGTGCAGTTTCATGTTTACATGCTGAACTGTCATTGGTCATCTTTTTTGCATGTAATAACATACAAAATGGCAAAATTGCAGCATTTCATTTACACATTTATTTTATTTTTAGTGATTTTAGCTATTTATAAGCATATATAAATATATATAAATACATATAAATGTATGAAAATAAAAAAAAATATATAGAATAAGTGTTCTTATAATAGTAAACAAATATTCATTTATTTTTGAATTTATAAACAATATATAAATTAATTTATGAATGTATATACAATAAATTTATGAAAATGAAAAAGAAATACTATAGAATAAATAGTATAATATATGTGTGTGTGTGTGCGTGTGTGTGTATATATATATATAATGTATATGTTTTTGAATACTTTATTTATTGATTTATTATATTTAATTTACAATGCAAATAATATAATTTCTATAATAATTAAAATTATAAATTATATTTCTACATGTATTATATATACCATTCAAAAGTTTGGGATCAGTAAGATTTTTAATGTTTTTTTTAAAGTCTCTTATGCTCATCAAAGTTTCATTTATTTGATCAAAAATACAGGAAAAAAATCCTAATATTATGAAATATTATTGCAATTCAAAATAGTGATTTTCTATTTTAATATACTTTTAAATATAATTTATTTCTGAGATGCAAATCTGAATTTTCTTCAGCCATTACTCCAGTCTTCGGTGTCACACGATCCTTCAGAAACCATTCTAATGTTTATGAATTATTATCAATGTTGGAAACATTCTTTTTCCACTATTCTTTGATGAATAAAACATTAAAAGAGCAGCATTTATTCATGATAGAAATCTTTTCTAACAATATAAGTACTTACTACCACTTTTTATCAATTTAACAAATCCTTGATGAATAAAAGTATTAATTTCTTTCAAACAAAGAAAGAAAGAAAAAATGTACTGAGACACCAAACTTTGAACGGTAGTGTATATTATTAAAAAAGATATCTATTTTAAACAAATGCTGTTCTTTTCAACGTTTTATTCATCAAAGAACAAATTTCTGAAAAAATTATCATAGGTTCCCAAAAAAATTAAGCATATTAGAATGGTTTCTGAAGGATCATCTGACACTGAAGACTGGAGTAATGATGCTGAAAATTCAGCTTTGCATCACAGGAATAAATTATATTTTAAAGTATATTAAAACAGAAAACCACTTTCTAAAATAGCAATAATATTTCACAATATTACTGTTTTTTCTCTGTTTTCAATCAAATAAACATAGCCTTAATAAGCAGAAAAGACTTTGTTGTATTAAATTTTTCTTTCGAGACAGCAATAGAGAAATCTGACTAAAGTAGTATCACTGTAAAGTCTACCGAACAGAAAAGTCCCATGATTCCTGAAGAAGCAGAAATCTGCACAGCTGCTGTGACAATTGTGTGTTGAGATGCCTGGTGAAAATAACACCGTGTTTTCCAATAATGCCTGTTATAAAGCTTTGGTTTCCATTTCCTTCAAAAGGCTCACAATCGACACATCTATAGCATTTCATTTTTCACTCTGAAGTCCATATATATTGTTAGTCAATGACTCTTGCACTAAAAACTAAAAACTGATGCCATTTTATAGTTTAGTTCAACTGCGGAGCAAGACACGTCCTGCTCCTTTTACAAAACCCTTTTTAAGAGACACTGTGAACGTTTTTTTCCCCACAGCTTATTAAATCCGGCCCACTTTAGGAGAGAGAGAGAGGCGGAGCGAGCGAGAGACATTACAAAAGAGAAAAGCAAAAGCTTCAGTTAATTAAATGGAGCTCTTCAAAGGCCTGACACGCAGTATTTTCATTCAGAGTCTGAATTAATTGCCCAAACAGATCCAAGAGCTCCTGTCTGAACGCCAGCGACGGTTTGAGTATATGCTGTTTGCGTCATGTGACAGGTGTGGGTCTACCTGTGGGATGTAGTTGCGTCTCTCCTGACACACGGCGTGAAACCAGGCCAGACAGAACAGAGACTGAGCTCGAGTCAGGTGACCGCCTTTACTGATCTGCTCCGCGCTCCAGGACTCGTACGTCCGCTTCAGGTTCTTCTTGAGGCCTGGAGGTGCCTGAAAACACATTATCGGTAATGGACGTGCAGTCTGAGATGCATCATTTTGTGAAGTTGTTTTATTGTTGTCTTTCTACGGTTGAAACACTCATTGATCGATTACATGAGACATGAATCATTTCAGTAATTTGTACTGTATCTTTCAACACCTGATGTTCATTCATGCTTATTTGGTGCTGCAACTAGTAGTAAAGAGGAAGACAAGATTGGCTCATAACTACAGTGATCTGTTACACCACATCAGATGATTTCTGCAGGTTGTAAGAAAGTCAATTGAATACTTTTTAAGACCTTATTAAGACAAATGAAAGAAAATGTAAGAAAAAAAAATCATTGATGATTAATATGACAATATATTTTCTAATAGCAAACGTCTACACAATGAGAACACATGCTATTATACTATTAGTTTTTATTACTATTTTAAATTAGTTTTCATTTGTATATTATCTGTTTTCATTTTAATCTGAGTTCAAATGTAAGTCATTTTATTGTGTTTTGTCAGGTTTAATGTCTAATGTTTATTCATTTTTATTTTAGTTTAAGTTTGTTATTTTAGTACATTAAGTTGAAGTAAGTGAAAATGAGGAATACTGAATAAAATAAGTTTTATATAATTTAATTTAAAGTTAAATTTATTTTTATTCAACTAAGTTATTTATACAACACATTTCATGCTCACTGGTGAGTCCACGTTTTTACACGGCCAACACAACGAGAAATAAATAAATACATTTTTTTTTTTTTTTTTTTTTTAATTTGGTCAGATTTTTGTCAGTTTTAATGTCTATATAATGTTTATTCATTTTTATTTCTGTTTAGGTTTTTATTTTAGTACATTAGGTTGAAGTAAACTTTTTTATATTTTCATTTTAAGTTCAATTTATTTTTATTCAAGTAAGTTATTCATACAGCACATTTCATGTTCACTGGTGATTTAATTTTTTTTTTACACTGTCATCATAACGAGAAAGAAATATAAAGGAAAAAACATAAAAATAATACTTTTTTTTTTAAATAATTTGATAATACGGAAAAAAATTAAAATCAATAAATATAAGCTTAATTTTTATTAAACAGAAATGTAATTAATTGTATTTGTATATGATTTATTTGAATTTGTATTTGAATTTGTATTTGTATTTTGTATTTTATTCTTTTAACACATCAGTTATGTCATTGTTACCCAAAACTGAAACTATAGAAAATTATTTTTGGTCTTTTTTTTTTTTTTTCAGTTTTAATGTCTATATAATGTTTATTCATTTTTATTTCTGTTTAAGTTTGTTATTTTAGTACATTAAGTTTAAGTAAATAAAAAAAAAAGAGAAATACTGAATGAAGTTATATTTTCATTTTAGGTTAAATTTATTTTTATTCAAGTAAGTTACTGCAGTATTCAGTATGATGCACTGCCATCATAACGAGAAAGAAATATAGATAATAGATTTAAAAAAGAAAAAAAAAATTAAGAATGAAGAATAAAATTTAAATAAATAAATATAAGCTTAATTTTATTAAATAGAAATGTGATTAATTTTAATAAATTATTTTTATTAATTTAACACATAAATTATGTCATTGTTAATCAAAACTGAAACTACAGAAAATTATTTTTGGCCTTTTTTTTACATTTGGTCAAATTTTATATAAATGTTTATATAATGTTTATTCATTTTTATTTCAGCTTAAGTTTGTTATTTTAGTACATTAAGTTGAAGTAAAATTTCAATAAAGCTTTTTTATTCAAGTAAACATTTTTATGGTTTTAGTTTTCCATTTCTGTCTTAATATCTTCATTTTGCATCTCAAATATATGCATCTTTATGCAAGGATGCTTAGATATTATTGGTAGTGGGAAATGACAAAAATATGGAGGAATTTATATACAGTAGTCAACATTTGAAGTGGATCAAAAAAGTTCAAAGACAAGAACAGCTTTTGTTTTTGGTTTTAGGACAACTTTGATGAACTTTTTTTGATCCACTTCAAATGTTGACTACTGTATATGGAATTTTTTGCAGTATATGCAACATTTAATGTCATGACCAAAACAGACTTTCTGCTCCAATTAAAGATGTTTTTAAGGCCTGGAACAGTGAATTAATTAACGGTAACCTTTTCAAGACCTGCAGAAAACAAGAGCATCAAAACAACCTTTTTGATTGAATTCTGTGGTCAAATTGACAGCATTTTAAAGACTTTGTGTTTAATATTAAAAATAACAAGCACAAAGCTTATTGTGATTACTGGATAAGAAGCATGCTAAAGATAACGTTTAATGAAGTTGTTTTGATGCATCAACTGAAAACAGCCTAGACTAAAAGATCAATCTTGGGTTTAAGAACTAATATTGGTTCATCAAAATAAAAACATTAATTTGACACACACTGACCTCATAGGTGACCTTCAGGCTGGACTGGAGGAGTATGGGAGTGAACTTCGCATGGACCTCAGCAGTCAACCAGAGTCTGAAGCCGGCTTTGGGTTTCATACTATTGAGCTCCTGCACACACACATTGGATGTCTCACTACAATGAATTAAATCAATAAATGTAAAGCATCAAAGCAATAACAATCATTCTTTCACAGCCTCATCTGATTGACTTTACAGTCATTACAGATCTGCAGCGCTACACAACACACACACTTACATTTTGCGAACGAGCAGAGAAATGAAAACAAAAAGCAATTAAAGTATCTGCAAGTAATCTTCCTCACACAGATTCACTCTCACTTTACAACAACAGTCATTTCAGCTATAATTAATTACATGGCACAAATAACCAGTGAAGACAGACAACTGATGGAAAGACAGGAAGTCATAATGAAACAGACAGACAGATACACAGACAGAAAGACCTTCTCCAGCAGGGGGAGCCACGCCGTGACCAGGTGCAGGTTCTTCAAGCACAGCCATTCACCGGAGCGAACGCACTCTCTGAGCATCTGTAGAGCCACGTCAGCCTGACCCTGACCCATCGCCACCTTTAGCACAAAAATTAATACTTTTATTCAGCAAGGATGTGTTAAATTGATCAAATGTGACAGTAAAGACATTGAAGGACAAGTCCACTTCCAGAACAACAATTCACAAATAATTTACTCACCCCCTTGTCATCCAAGATGTTCATGTCTTTCTGTCTTCAGTCGTGAAGAAATTATGATTTTTGAGGAAAACTTTTCACGATTTTTCTCCATATAATGGACTTCATTGGTGCCTCGATTTTGAACTTCCAAAATGTAGTTTAAATGCAGCTTCAAAGGACTCTAAACGATCCCAGCCAAGGAAGAAGGGTCTTATCTAGCGAAACGATTTGTCATTTTGTTCTAAAAATAAAAATTTGTATACTTTTTAAGCACAAAAGCTCGTGTAGCACAGGCTCTGGGATGCGCATCCATGATGCTACGAAATTAGTGATGGGTCATTCTTGAACGATTCGTTCATTTTGAAGAACGAGTCGTCTCGGGGAGTGATTCGTTCAGTTGCGCATGCGCAACATCCTTTTAGGTTCTGTACTGGAATTAGTTCACCTGTTTCGAGTCTTCCCCTGCGTCCCTATGTGCATACTATCCACCCTATCTGCCCTAAATAGTATTGAAAATGACTACTATCACATAGAATTTAGAATTGATAGTATGCATATTGGGATGCAGGCTTTGGGTTTTTCGCTTCGTTCGTTCATCTTATTGGGCTGTCATGTGATGAAAGAACAACTCGAACCCGAAAACTTGTCAGATAAGAGGTGAGGTGAGCTAATCACAGACTAAAGACTAAAGGTAAACAATTAATCTTTGGTTTCTTATAGCATTATAGTTTTGTCTTGTTTGCAGTGTGATCAACGTTTGTGTAAGCAGTAGACGTGTGAGGGAAGTAACACGTAACATTTTAATTATATTTTGATAAAATTAATGAAATGACTCGAAATAAGATTCATTCATTTTGCTGAACGAGACTCAAAAGTCCAAGTCGGTAAAATGATCTGAAGTTCCCATCACTACTACGAATCACGTCTGAAAGGGAGAGTATGGAGAAAAATTCCATGTTATTTTCTCCTACAACTTCAGAATCATCCGACATCATTGTACCTTTTTGTTTGTAAACAGCGTTTGACCTTCTTGCACTTTCTTAGTCTTTGCGCGTTCGCTTTGTAAACACTGGGTCTGTAATTCCTCCTACATTCCGCGTGACCTTTCGGCGTGATCCAATAGTACGTAGCGTCATGAACGCGCATCCCAGAGCTTTTGTGCTTAAAAAGTATACAAATTTTTATTTTCCGAAAAAAATGACAGATCGTTTCGCTAGATAAGACCCTTCTTCCTCAGCTGGGATCGTTTAGAGCCCTTTGAAGCTGCATTTAAACTACATTTTGGAAGTTCAAAATCGCAGCACCAATGAAGTCCATTATATGGAGAAAAATCCTGAAACATTTTCCCAAAAACCATAATTTCTTCATGACTGAAGACAGAAAGACATGAACATCTTGGATGACAAGGGGGTGAGTAAATTATTTGTGAATTGTTGTTCTGGAAGTGGACTACTCTTTTAATAATGTTAAAAGATTTCTATTTCAAATAAATGCTGTTATTTTGAACTTTCTATTCATCTGTGTATCCTGAAAAATAAAGAGTATTGTGGTTTCCACAAAAATATTAGATTTCAACGTTTCTTGAGCGGCAAATCAGCATATTAGAATGATTTCTGAAGGATCATGTGACACTGAAGACTGGAGTAATGATGCTGAAAATTCAGTTTGATCACAGAAATAAATTACATTTTAACAGATATTCACATAGAAAACTGTTATTTGAAAAAGTAATATTATTTCATACTTTCCCTGTTTTTACTGTATTTTTGATCAAATAAATGCAGCCTTGATGAGCAGAAGAGACTTCATCCAAAGTCATTTAAAAATCTTACTGACCTTTCAGATGTACAATATCACTAATGACAAGACTTGTAACGTTTTTTAAAGTAGTCTCTTATGCTCATCAAGGCTACATTTATTTGTTAAAAAATACAGAAAAAATCCTTCAGAAATCATTCTAATATGCTGATTTATTATTAGAATTATCAATGTTGGAAACAGTTGTGCTGCCAAATATTTTATTTGAAACCTGTGACTTTTTTTTCAGGATTCTTTGATGAATAACAAGTTAAAAAGAACAGCATTTCTGTTCTTTTTAAGCATTCAGAAATCTATGCTATTATTCATTTAACACATCCTTGGTCAATAAAAGTATTAATTTCTTTCAAAAAAAGAAAGAATAAAAATGTACTGACTCCAAACTTTTGAACAGTAGTGTATACTGTTAAAAACCTTTCCATTTTAAATAAATGCTGTTCTTTTTAACCTTAATTGATCAAAGAATCCTGAATATTTAAAAAAAAAAATATTAAGCAGCACAACAGTTTCCAGCACTGATAATAAATCAGCATATCAGAATGATTTCTGAAGGATCATGTGACACTGAAGACTGGAGTAATGATGCTGAAAATTCAACTGTAATTACAGATACAAATTAAATTATAATGTAAATTAACGTAGAAAAACATCATTTTACATTGTAATAATATTTCACAATATAAAATTTTTTCTATAATTTTGATAAACTGAAGCGTTTTTAAAAACTATTAAAAATCTAACTTTTAATATTTTGAATTTGATTTTATTTTCACATTTTATGTTTTAATTTTATTTAAAGTTTTAGTAATTTTGATGTTTTCATTATTTTTATTCTTTTTTAGTGTTTACATTTTTTAAATTCAGATTTAGTTTTATTTTATTATTTTTAGTTATTTTAATACTTTAAGTTTTACTTTTTTTTATTTAAACTAAGCAAAAATGCTGCCTTAGCAACTAGCTAAAATAAAATAAGTATATGTTTTTTTTAAATATTTTATTTCATTTAATAAATGAATACATTTTATTTTCAATTTTCAAATTTTTTTAAATTTTTTTTTACATTTTCAAACATTAATTTTTAGCTAACAATAATGACCCTGCTTTCTATCAGGTGTGTGTAGTGTAATATGTGACCCTGGATCACAAAGCCAGTCGTAAGTATCGCAGGTATATTTGTACTAATAGCCAAAAATACCCTGCATGGGTCAAAATTATTGATTTTTCTTTTATGCCAAAAATCATTAGGATATTAAGTAAAGATCATGTTACATGAAGATATTTAGTAAATCTCCTACCATAAATATATCAAAACTTAATTTTTGATTAGTAATATGCCTTGCTATGAACTTCATTTGGACAACTTTAAAGGTGATTTTCTCAATATTTTGATTTTTTTCCACCCTCTGTTTCCAGATTTTCAAACAGTTGTATTTCGGACAATCCTTATCCTAACAAACCATACCAAACCAAACCAAAACGTATTTATTCAGCTTTCAGATGATGTATAAATGACTGGTTATGCAGTCCAGGGTCACATCTGTCTGATCACCTGTATAGAGGTGTGTATGTGTGTGTGTGTGTGTGTGTGTGTGTGTGTCAGACCTCATGGTAGTTTTCTCGCCCCGCGATTTGCCCGGCGAGTTCCAGGAGCTCCTGAGATGGATCTGCACCAGCAGAAATGATCAGTAGGACGGGTTCAGTCTCCAGAGTCTCTTCGTATAGGCGCTTCAGATTCAGCGGAGGTGGAGACAGTTCCCTCATCCCTACACTCACACAAACACACAAACAGACACACACACATTAGTTCACAAACAAACTGACAGACAGACGTTTCGTCCTTTAGGTAACCCTGGTACAGACAGACAAGTACACAGGTAGTTTATTGATCCTGTGTGGGAGATTGATTTGCATCATCTGGCAGATGACACTGTACACAGAAGATGATATTCAGATGCATTTTGGGTGTTTGGTGATTCAGCTCCCCTCTCCACACGACCGGGAGCGTCTGCAGGGTTTCCACAAGAACAATTATCCAGCCCAGTGTGATGAAGGCAAGTTATTTATACAGCACATTTCATGCCCACTGATGAGTCAAAGTGTTTTACACGGCCATCATAAAGAAAAATAAGCAAGAAAATAAGGGGAAAAAAATGAAAGAAGATTTTTTTTAAAATTATTTAAAAGCTTAATTTTATTAAACAGAAATGTAATGTACTTATTTACGTATTTACTTATTTTATTTGGTAATTGGCCTGGTATATAAAATAAAATAAAATAAAATAAAATATTGGCAGATGAATTATAAATAACAATAAAATAAAATAAAATAAATAAATAAATGATAGCTATAAAATAAAAGTAAAATAATTAGCAAAATAAGTAAAATATTGGAAGATGAATTGGTCTGCCTGGTATATACTTAGTATCTTGGTGTGAAAATAAAATAAATAAAAAATAAATAATTAAATAAATAAATGAGAGCTATAAAATAAAAGTAAAATAATTAGTAAAATAAGTAAAATACTAGCAGATGAATTAGTCTGCCTGGTATATTGGTACTTCATATCTTAGCATGAAAATAAAATAAAATAAAAAAAATAAAACTAAATATTGACAGATGAATTGGTCTGCCTGGTATACTGGTATTTAGTATCTTAGCGTGGAAATAAAATAAATAAATAAAAATAAATAAATAAATAAATAAATGAGAGCTATAAAATAAAAGTAAAATCATTTGTAAAATAAGTAAAATATTGGCAGATGAATTGGTCTGCCTGATATATTGGTACTTCATATCTTAGCATGAAAATAAAATAAAATAAAATAATTATTTTATTACTTATTTTATTCTTTGAACAAAATCAGTGTTGTCACTTTTAACCAAAACTGAAACTACAGAAAATAAGAAAAAATAAACAAACAAAAAAATATCGGTAATTGAAACAAAGCTGAAATAAAACAAAAGTTAAATAAAAGATGAAAAATATAAAATTAATAAATTTAAGCAAAAATTAGAAATGTTGACTTGGCAATGAAATAAAACTGAAATGTAGTACTAATTAATATATATATATATATATATATATATATATATATATATATATGAAGAGTTTGGTTGCAAAACGTGATAAACGCCATTTTTTGACATTTGGATTTTATTATTGGAAATCACTGTTCAGATGTACCTTAATCTATGTGTGAAATGCTGCCATTAATAAAATTTAAGAATGTACTTTTTAGGCCTACTATAAAATGTATTTTTTCACAAAACGCGATATCCACCAGACCAGTTTCTTTACAAAGTGCGATATAACCAGGGTTCGAAATTAACACCCGCCAACCCACCAACTCGCCAAATGCGGGTTAAAAATCATTTTAGCGGGTATTGATAAAAACTTACCAGCCAGTTTGGCCGGTGATGCATGAGCCAATCATGCAAATCATGTCAGAGACGCTCTGGGTCGTTTGTCCCCTCCGTCCTACATTTCACATGAACACTACACTACGGGTGACGTTTTAGATACCTATTGGCAGCAGCGCGCAGATACTGTACGCTTCGGTTTGCGGGTCCAATCAAGGACGACAAGAGCGCGAAAATACAAACAAGAAATAGGAAATATCGGATGAGCAAAGAGGACTGAGCTGGACAGCGAAATAAGCTAAAATCAAAATGATATAGTACGTTGAGGATGCTGCGCGAGCTCAGCATCCCCTGGGAAGAGAGTCAATGCCGGTGAAGTGCTCCGAGTTTGCTCATTGATTTAACGATAATATCAAAACAAAAAACATATATTTTTAAAAAGAGGATTCAATAGGCTAACTAAAAAACGTTTACCATTTAATTGTTTATACTGTAGGCGAGCTGTCAGTCACGTAGGCTACGTTTATAGCGTTTTGCAAAAAAAAACAAAAAAACAAAAAAAGTTATGTTATGTTATGTTGTGTATGTTCTGGCCAAAACTAACTCAGAATCTTATTATTATTAATCAATCTTTGTATATACTATTCCATATATTTATGATGTATTGTTTTTTTAACCAATTTAAGATGTTTGACAATGTTAAGATAAATATGTTGCATTTTGGCATGGTTTTTGACTTATTTATGAACTATTTATGGACATAAAATTAAATAAAAAATATCCTGGATTTGAAAAATATTGTGTCCCTGGCCTTCACTGAGCTCAAGTAATAGTTTCATGTACAAAAATGAACGAACTGTGAATGAACTTGACTGTTGATGTCTTAAATAATAATGTCAAATAACCAACATTTCTCAAAATGGATATATCTTGTTTTGCAACGAAACTCTTCATATATATATATATAATAGCATATATATAATAAATTGTGTTTATTAATATTAACCTAATATTAAGTTAATCAGCCATTAACTTAAAACTTATAAAGGGATTTAAATGGATAAAATGTTTATCTATCTCTGTAAATAAGCACATATCATAGACTTGGTTGTTTTATATAACTACAATCACTACAGTCTAACCTAAACCCTGAGAAAACATTTTTAGAGAGAAAAATAAAAATTAATTTAATTGTTACATTTTTTTTTTTTTTTTTTTTTTTTGAAGTACAATCTAACCCAAACCCTGAGAGAAAACTTTTTATAGTGGAAAAAAATAATTTAATTAAGGCTAATTTTTAATCACAGTCTAACCCAAACCCTGAGAGAGAGAACATTTAAAAAATACACTAAAAAAGAATGTAATTAAAATATGAATATTTTTTAACGAGTCTAACCCAAACCCTGAGAGCAAACTTTTTATACAAAAAAAAAAAAAGTAATTTAATTATGAATCAGTTTTCTAAACTAACTTTTTCTAATACAGCCTAACTAGTCCCTGAAAGCAAACTTCTTAAAGAAAAAAAACCCAAAAAAACTACAGTCTAACTTGAACCCTGAGAACAGAACTTTTTAGAAAACTAAATATATATATATATATATATATTTTTCTTTTTAATTATGAATCATTTTACTAAATGAGGACATTCCCTCACAACTTCTAAGGACAATATTGTTTGCAGCTATGTACACACAGACACACACACACACGCTCAATGCGGCACATCGTTGTCATTCTAGTCGAGCTCTGCACTCTTGAGAGCGACCGAATATCTTCAAGCGACCTTACATTTCATTTCCATAGCAACCACGAGAACAGGCCAGTGCACAGCTATTCTACTCCGCAGAGCGGGTTTAACCTGGACAACACAACACACACACACACACACACACACACACACACACACACATCTATTCTGTCTCAGACAGCGGGTCCGGCCCGTAACAGCCGTTAAATGACTCTGTAGCTTAGCGTCAGTTGTAAGCGGATTAGAAACAAAGATCCATTAGCATTTTGAGTTAGCGTACACACAGTGACTCAGCGTTACACATCAAACTCTGCGCTAACGGAGACGCGGCCGTCTCGCTCTCTCTCTCTCTCTCTCTTTGAGGAACGCCGTTAAGACTCTGGAACGCTTCCGAAAGTCTTTCAACTGCATCCAACATGAACAGCCGCCAAACAGCCAATGAGAGTGAAAGTTGGCTTTGGCGAGTAAATAAAAGCGGAGGTAGCGGCCAGTTGGATCTGAAGCGTAAGAAGAAGAGCGTGACCTTCAGTGACGTCAAACAATAAATCAGAGATACAGCAGACAACTGAAGAAAAGTTCACAGACGGAGGAAATGCAAACTTAACCGCTCTCATTATCATCAGTGAAGCCGTCTGCACTGGAAGAGCCCGTCTGTGAGACACGGTTTGGAGAGTAAGACTAGTTTATTGCTTAAAAATACCACGGTATTAATGCTGCAGCACAATGTTTCGTGCAAAAAGTAGGTGAAGATGAACATGGAAACTGTGGGAAGTTCTGGTAACACTTTACAATGAGATTCAAAATAAAATAAAATAAAACTATAAAATAAAATTATAAAATAATTAGTAAAATAAGTAAAATACAGGCAGATCAATCAGTCTGCCTGGTATATTGGTACCAAGTATATTAGAGTGAATAAAATAAAATAAAATAAAATAAGTCTGCCTGGTATATTGGTACTTAGTATCTTGGTGTGAAAATAAAATAAAATAAAATAAAATAAAATAAAATAAAATAAAATAAAATAAAATAAAATAAAATAAAATAAACAAAATTACATTAAATTAAATTAAATAATCAGTAAAATAAGTATAAGTCTGCCTGGTATATTGGTACAAAGTATCCTAGCATGAAAACTATATAATAAAATAAAATAAAAGAAAAAAAAATGTAATTGGTCCGCCTGGTATATTGGTACTAAGTATCCTAGCATGAAAATTATAAAATAAAATAAAATAAAAAAATAAGTAAAAAAATAAAATTGAATTGGTCTGCCTGGTATATTGTCACAAAAATAAAATAAAATAAAATAAAATAAAATATTGGCAGATGAATTGATCTGCCTGGTATATTGGTACTAAGTATCCTATCATAAAAAAATATAAAATAAAATAAAATGTAAAATAGTGGCAGATTAATTGATCTGCCTGGTATATATTGGTTCTTGGTATTTTAGCGTAAAAAAAGAAAACTAAAAAAAAAAAAGAAAAAAAAAGAAAAATATTGGCAGATCAGTTTGTCTGCCTTATATATTGGTACTCATTATCTTAGCATGAAAAATAAAAGAAAAAGCAACAACTTGGAAAGTTAAATGTTATAATAAGGTTTATAAAAAAAAAGTACAGCCTAAAATGTTAAATGTTACAATATGGTTTCAAAATAAAATAATTTCAAAATAAAATGTTTTTTCTTTTTTTACACCTTGAAATGGTAGAAGTTATAATAAGGCTTAAAAAATTCAATAATAAAATAAATGTATACAACGTAATTAAAAAAAAAAAAAAAAAACGAATGCTATTTCATACAACTTGTTAAATGTTACTAAAACTTGACATTTAAATATAAATGCACGCATAAAAATAAAAGATAATTCAAAATATTACTAAATTATTAACAAGTCTCCGACAGCCAGACCAACCCATTAAATTTATTATAAATGCTGAATTTAATCTAAAAATGGGTTCAAATGGAAAAAACGGAAAGAAAAATTCATTAAGCATCACATAAATGAGCTTCAGTATTCCCCAGTCTGTTCTAATACAGTAGGCGGAGCAGGTCACATGACATTTGCAGCTCAGATGATTGGCCGCTGAGCGCTAATAGATCTCTCTCCAGGTGTATCAGACCTCTGTGGGCATGAAGTTCAATTCAGACCCTTCAAACCACTGAGGTTTTCTACAGCGGGAGTCTGTCGTGACTCATATTTAGAGTCAGCGGAGGTCGAGGCTCAGAGTAATTCTTCAGGACACGGTGGTGGCAGGGGAAAAGGTCTTTTGCAAGTCAGGATGTATTTAAAGATTTACTGGGCTCTGCTTTAATTCCTAATGACGCAGCATTAGAGTTAATGGCAGTGGAATGGACATTACCATTCATGAGGAGTGTTATTATTTATTTTAGGGTTGGAATAATTAAAGCATTAGCGTAATCCCCAAACCCATTTGGAAATAAAAATAAATAAATAAATTAATTAATTAATTAATTAAAATAAAATAAAATAAGCATTTTTATATTTTATATTTTTCCGTCTGGTATACTGGTACTTAGTATCTTAGCATGTGGAAATAGAAATAAAAATAAAATAAAATAAAATAAAATAAAATAAAATAGTAATAATTACACCTTCAGCATAACCCCTAAACCCATTTGAAAATGAAATAAAATTTAATTAAATGAAATAAAATTAAAATTAAACAGAATGATGGAAATATAAAAAAGTTTATAAAAAAAAGCCTTAAATAAATTCCTCAAAATAAAACAATAAAATACATTCATTCATTTAATTAAAAAAAAAAAGAAAAGCAATTTTAAAAGCTCTTCAAGTTTAAAATAATGTGGAAAAAATAAAAGAAATATGTTGATTTATAGAAAATAAAAGCTATAATAATTATAGCATCAGTGTAACCCTATAAAGCCATTAAATTGTCCAGTAAAAACTAATTTTATAAGAAAAAAATTACAACAAGAAATGATAAATGTTGTAATTATAAAAAATATATTTATAATTCAAAATGTTAAATGTTCAATGTGTAAATAGTTCACAATAAAAATAATACAAGAATAAAATAAAATAAAATACAATAAAATAAAATAAAATAAAATAAATAAAAGTTAATTTACTTTCATAGAAAACTACCACCAAAAGTTTTCCCCACCTTTTCCTTTTTAATATGGCTCAGATGTATTTAAAGATTTAGCGAGTTCTGCTTCAGTTCAGTTAATGGCAGTGGAACAGACATTACTATTCATGAGGAATGTTATTTATTTTAGTGTGGTATTACAGCATCACCATAACCCTGTGAACCCATTTGATCAAACCATCGAAACTCTGTGCGCGATAAAAGAGCGGATGGAGTGTCGCAGTGTCTTCAGACAAGCTGATCTTCACATTTACAGCTCATTTACTGTGAGTCTAAATGCAGAAAAATAGTGGGCAGGTAGAAGAGGAGAAAGAAAAGACAAAAGCAGACTAGAGGGACAGAAGGACCCCTGTGTGAAGGCTAATTGACACCGTAAGGTGTTTTGTGCACTGAAGAACGTCCTGTAAGAGTGTGTGTCTGAGCCTCGGGGGAGACAGACTCACTTGGTGTGTGTGTGTGTGGTCTCAGACCTGGACATGTCAAGCCTCTGCCGGTTCTTCAGGAGAAAACCGTGTGTCTGTGTTGTTTACGGGAGAATCTACAGTTCTGATTATCTCCACGGAAGCGAGACGGCAGCCGCTGGAAAACCATCAGGAGATCTGCCAGCCTCCATCAGACACACACACACACACACACACACAACCTGAATTCCCATCAAACACTGAGATTCAGCCAAGTAGAACTATTAGAAACTCATGCTAACTTATTCTCCGATCCAGATCCAGTTCTTAAAGGAACAGACACTCAGACACCTGAGAAAGTCAACTTACTGACGTACTATTTAATCTTCTGAGGCTAAAGTGTACCTCCTCCTAGACTTTTAAAGCTATAACCACCAAACTTGGGTTGCTATATTTTTTCTAACTGATCCGACATACGGTTTTCATAAACCAGACTATCAAAACCACCAAAAATCCCATAGACTTCCTTAAGGGGGTCAAAACTTTTGCACAAGGAGACGTATGGTGTGTTTAAGCTGTTCATTGCGATAGCAAAGCTTAACAACTCCCTACTGAACAAAAAAAAACAGCTAAAACTAGCCTAAGCTGAATGGCTGTTTTGACTGGTCTCCCAGGCTGGTTTTAAAGTAGTTTTGGAAACTTTCCAGCTGGTCAGGCTGGGAGACTTGCTAAAAGCCAACCAAGCTCAAACCAGCTAAGCTTTTTTTTTTTTTTTCTACAGAATCAACTGGCTTTAGATTTTAGATCCAGAGTTTTAACTGGATTATCATAGAAACACCCGAACATGCTAGTAACTTGCTACATAACTTGCTAATCATGTTAACAACATGCTAATAACATCTTAATCATGCTAGAAACATCCTAGTATCTTGCTAATCATGCTAACAAATGCTAATCATGTTAACAACATGCTTATAACATGTTAATCATGCTAGCAACATGCTAATGGCTCGTTAATTCCAGAATCATGTTAACAACATGCTAATTAACAACATGATAATAACACACTAATCATGCTAGTAACATGATAATCATGCTAGAAACATACTAATTACATGCTAATCATGTTAACAACATGCTAATAACATGTTATGCATGCTAACAACATGCTAATAACTTGCTATTCATTCTAGAATCATGCTAACAACATGCTAAATCATGCTAGCAACATGCTAATAGCTCGTTAGTTCTAGAATCATGTTAACAACTTGCTAATCATGCAAACAACATGATAATAACACACTAATCATGCTAGAAACATGCTAGTAACATGATAATCATTAACATGCTAACAACATGTTATGCATGCTAGCAACATGCTAATAAATTGCTAATCGTTCTTGAATCATGCTAACAACATGCTAAATCATGCTAGCAACATGCTAATAGCTCGCTAATTCTAGAATTATGTTAACAACTTGCTAATCAACAACATGATAATAACACACTAATCATGCTAGTAACATGATAATCATGCTAGAAACATACTAATTACATGCTAATCATGTTAACAACATGCTAATAACATGTTATGCATGCTAACATGTTAATAACTTGCTAATCGTTCTAGAATCATGCTAGTAACTTGCTAATCATGGTAGAAACATGTTAGGTAACTTGCTAATCATGGTAGAATCAAGCTAGTAACCTGCTTATCATGTTAACATCATGCTAGTAACTTGCTAATCATGTTAACAACATGCTAGAAACATACTAATCATGCTAGAAACATGCTAGAAACGTTCGCAACTTGCTATTCATGCTAGAATCATGATATTAACTTGTTAATCATGCTAACAACATGCTAATCATGCTAGAATCATGCTAACATGTTAGTAACATGCTAATTATGCTGGAAACAAGCTAGCATCAGGCTAGTGACATGCTAATTCATGTTAAATCATGCTAGCAACATGGCTAAACCAACCTAAATCATGGTAGCAACATGCTGATTCATGCTAGAAATGCGTGTTCCCATTCTGTTCCAAACCTTCATTTAAATTTTTCCTTATTTAAGCTTCTCAAAGTTATTTCAAGCTTTCAAACAAGGCTTTCTCAAGCCAACTTCAAAGTTCGTCTGCGAACTTTACTCATCTAGTTAGAAATTAAAATGAGTGTTTTGTATGTGAATATCTGTTAAAGTGTAATTTATTTCTGTGATCAAAGCTGAATTTTCAGCATCATTACTCCAGTCTTCAGTGTCACATGATCCTTCAGAAATTATTCTAACATGCTGATTTACTGCTAAAGAAACATTTCTGATTATTAGCAATGTTGAATGCAACTTTGTATTTTTGTGGAAAGCATGATACATTTCATTTGTCAGGATTCTTTGATGAATAGAAAGTTTACATGAACAGCATTTATTAGTGTAAAAAGTGAATTCTATCAATTCTATCTTTTTACAAACTGTAGTCATTTTGACTCGTAACTTCTATTTAACTCTGAATATTCCTTGCAAGGGAAATGGGGTGATTTCCATCGAACGCACACTGCATTTTCCAGTGAAAAGCGTTCGCATATAGGCAGTCGAGGCAATGAGGTTTGGTCTGGCATCATTACCGCGGTCAACTACATCAAACCGTGACCGCAGACAACCCGACTCTTGTCAGCACTCAGCGAGGAGATGAGCAGCGATCGCATAACAGTTAAAAATATATCGCAGGCTCTCTTTCCTCATTTCGCTCTTGTCCCCCTGTCTTCCTCTACCACAATCAATAACATTTGGAAAAATGAATTATAGCGTACACTGGAAACACTAATCACAGACTAACCAATGGTTCGCCCTTGGACTAAATGTCTCGCATACTAAACCACAGTCGCTGGCAAACAAGCCATTTTATTTGCTAATTAGGCAATTAATTTTACTGAATGTGGCTGCGGAAGCGCTGGTGATGGCAAGACTGCTGTATTATCAGTAATGAAGCCCTGTGTGTGTGTGAGAGAGAGAGAGAGAAAGGTAGAAAGAGTGTTGGAAATGAGGGCTGCTGTTCACACTGATGATTTGTGAGCTCAAAGCGCTGCTGTTTCCAGGACTCTAAGGTTACACATCACCCACCATGAACCCCAAACACAGCATTTATGCCAGCTGTCTGTGGGTTTGGGTAACATCGAACCAGCACTGAAAACAAACGGTCTACGATTTTCACCAGAAGCAATGTTAGAAATGTACACACCTGCCAATGGTAAACATTCCAGAAATATTTCCTGTCCGTCATGAATCTAAATTTTGTATTATTTTGTGTATGCTTATATATTTTTATTTTATTTTATTGTATTTTTTTTAACATGTATTATTATTGTTATTATTTACAGAAAATAAAAACTAAACAGTTAAAATAAACGTAAAATTAAAAATAAAATTTAAAATGTAAAATAATGTTTAGTTTATATATATATATATATATATATATATATATATATATATATATATTATAATTATAATCAAAAAAATATATAAACCATATCATATGTATTATGAAGTTATGAAGTATGTGAAATTGCACCATTTATAAAATGTAAAAAATTATATATATATATATATATATATATATATATATATATATATACACACACACACACAAATTACAAAATCATATTAAGTAAATAATATGAAATGTATGAAATGCCACATGCATTATTTTTCTATTTTACACACACACACACACAGATATTATATATATATATATATTATATATATATATATATATATAATATATAGATACATAATTATTTTTACGGAAAATATAATAAACATTTTCCTTTTTTTTAATACATTTATTTTAAATAAAATAAATATATGAAACTACAATTTTTATAAACACTAATAATACATTTAATTTTAAACATTATTTATACAAAATTATTATTATAATTACAGTACATTTATATAATATGAAACTATATTTGGTATTATTTTTTGTTTCTACCTATAACCTTCTGTAACCTTCAAGACTGAAGAAACAGCGAGTGTAAAATCTGATCGATCAGCACAAACAGGTAATGGAGTGAGTCAGGGCTTTGGCTCAGGACTGATTCGATTTGATATTGAAATGTACAAATAGCCAAATCGATCACAACAACCTCATCTTCTGTCTGACTGCAGAATCACTTGTGCTCTGCTGACGGCAGGGCTGCTGCCTGCTAACATGATCTATGTTATCTATGTTAACTCAAACTGTAAAATTATTAGAGAAATAAATCTCATTAGCATTACTCAGACAGACAGCTTAAATGTTTAGCACACAAGCCTACGATTAAAAATCAGCTCCAGTGTTTGGGTCTCACAGCTGATGAATTGAAAGTGAAAAGCGGAGGTTTTTAAAAACACATTTCTGTCAAGAGTTCAATTGCTAGTCCACCAATAAATTTCTACAAACGAGGCAAACTGCTGTTTGAGGATGTTAGATATAAAGTCCATGAATCGATAATTGTAATGGATATCCAAAAAACGCCATCAGCCCATCAAATTCCTCAAAACCAAGAGCTGAATAGAGACATCAGCGGCTCCCTCTACTGGCCAAGCCTCACACTGACCCTCAACAATGTCAAAAACATTCTTCTTCTCCAGTACAAGTAGTTTGTGGATAGTATCAGCCCAAAAGCAAATTATAGTGGAGTGATATTTTGTGAATTGGGACACAGCCCACATCTCAAATTCACAAAGACACGTCTGGGATCCCGGCTGAAGCTCATTATCTCATCATAAAGACCTGAAACACGACATGAAGTGGTGAAATGAGCAGCAGCAGGCGTACGGCGAGCCGCCAGCACTCGTCTCCATCACTGCTGAACTGTGACGCGTCTCACATCCGTAAGCGGCTGCTTGATGTGTCTGACGCTACAGTCCCACCTGAGCTCATCAGTGTAACTGCTGTAATTCACTGGAATCATTAGACATGCTAATAAACACACACTCATGCCAATAAAAAACAAATGAACTGAAAAAAATCTAGAGAAGATGAGGAAAGAAAGACAAACTCCATACAGATGAAGCATTGTAATGCTGGAGAAACCAAGAGAAACTGAAACATCATCAGCTCATATCTGTCCATTCACCATTCCTCCATCTATCCACCAATTTATCAACAATTGATACATCCACCAATCAATCAATCCATATATTCATCTATCTATCTGTCCGTCCGTCCATCCATCTATTAAACGATCTATCCATCCATCCATCTGTCCCCCCTTCCATCCATTTGTCCATGACCTATCAATCCGTCCATCCATCTATCAATCCAACTGTCTCTCCCTCCATCCATCCATCTATCAATCGATCCGTCCATGCATCCATGTTTATATCTATCTATCTGTCCGTCCGTCCATCTATTGATCCGTCCGTCCATCTATCTATTAATCCATTGGTCCATCCATCCATCCATTCGTACACCCATCCATCCATCTGTCCTTTCGTCCGTCCATCCGTCATCCATTCATCCATCCACCTATCTTTCTTTCTATCGATCTATCTGTCTGTCCGTCCATCCGTCTATCTTTCTATCTACTTATCAGTCCGTCCATCCATTCAACCATCTGTCCATCCATCTATTGATCCATCCATCCATCCATATATTGATTTATCCATCTATTCATCCGTCCATCCATGCATCCATCCCTCCCTCCCTCCGTCCATCCATCTGTCTTTCTATGTATCTATCTATTGACCTGTCTGTCCGTCCATCCATCTATTGATCCATCCGTCCTTCCATCCATCCGTCCCTCCCTCCATCCATCCATCTTTCTATCTACCTATCTGTCCGTCCATTCATTCATCCATCCGTCCATCCATCTGTCCATCCATCACTCCATCCATTCATCAGTCCCTCCCTCCGTCCATCCATCCGCCCCTCCCTCCATCCATCTTTCTTTCTATCTACCTAGCTGTTCGTCCATCCATTCATCCATCTGTCCATCCATCTATTGATCCATCCGTCCATACATCTATTGATTTACTCATCTATCCATCCGTCCATCCATCCATTTGTCCATCCAACAATCCATCCATTCATCAGTCCCTCCCTCCGTCCATCCATCCATCCGTCCGTCCCTCCATCTTTCTTTCTATCTACCTAGCTGTTCGTCCATCCATTCATCCATCTGTCCATCCATCTATTGATCCATCCATCCATACATCTATTGATTTATTCATCTATCCATCTGTCCATCCATCTATTCGTCCATCCATCAATCCATCCATCCATCCGTCCCTCCCTCCATCCAATCCATCCGTCCATCCATCCATCCATCCATCCCTCCCTCCATCTTTCTTTCTTTCTTTCTTTCTATCTACCTGTTCGTCCATCCATTCATCCATCTGTCCATCCATCTATTGATCCATCTGTCCATCCATCTATTGATTTATCCCTCTATCCATCCGTCCACCCATCCATTCGTCCATCCATCAATCCATCCGTCCCTCCATCTGTCTTACTATCTATCTGTCTGTCCATCTATCCATTCATCCATTTGTTGATCTATCCGTCCATCCATCTATTGATTTATCCATCTATCCATCCATCCATCAATCCATCCATCCGTCCCTCCCTCCCTCTGTCCATCCGTCCGTCCCTCCCTCCCTCCATCTTTGTTTGTTTGTTTCTGTTCGTCCATCCATTCATCCATCTGTCCATCCATCTATTGATCCATCCATCTATTGATTTATCCCTCTATCCATCCGTCCACCCATCCATTCGTCCATCCATCAATCCATCCGTCCCTCCCTCCGTCCATCCATCTGTCTTACTATCTATCTGTCTGTCCGTCCATCCATTCATCTATTGATCCATTCGTCTATCCATCCATCGACAGTGTTATAAACTTTTTCATGTGTGTTTGCGTGCTCTGGTTTTGTTGTATCAGGGCTTGTTTTGTGTGTGTGTGTGTGTGTGTGTGTAAGTGTGTTGCAGGTAAAGGAGATGAATGTTGTGTTTGCTCAGGTTTTAATTGTGTCTCATTCCAAGTGACCCCAGAGAGCATCAATCAGCACTAATTGTGTGTGTGTGGTTTCACACTTGACTGATTTGAAAGTTATAATAAGCTGATGACTAAACCTAAATCAATATCCCTGTATCGACCACACACACACGCACACGCAGAGAGAGAGCGCTGTGCGTGAGGTATTTATAATATATCTGAAGGTTGAGTTCACTCTGTGAATCATAATTAAGCTCCAGAGAGAAGCTCCACACAAACTGATGACAAAGAGTGAGAGTCAGCTGTCAGATATATTATACATGCCTGATGCTGAGCTCTGTGTGTGTGTGTGTGTGTGTGTGTGTGTGTGTGTGTGTGGTGTCTCTCTCTGAACTTACCCAAAGCTTGAGATGCAAAAGTTGCCATCGCACTCTGTAAGCGATCCGGTCGTAAGGCCTGAACCACCAACACCTGAGAAAGAGACAGAAATAAAGTTAGAGTCAGTTCTCTGTGAGTACTCTGATTGGTGCAGACTGTTGATTGACAGCTCACCTGCTGAAAGAGGGAGATCTTCTTGGCAATGGGAGGCGGGATTTCCTGTTCACAGCAAGAACTGCGTGAGAACGCGAGCCACAGGTCTGAGTCGTTCAGACAGAGAGACTGATACAGGACTGGAAATGTGCTCTGAAGACAGATAAAGAAATAAACTAGTCAACATATTAGAGAAAGACAGAAAAACCAATGCTAATAGTCATTTACATTTATGCATTTGGTAGACATTTTAATCCAAAGTGACTTACACTGCTTTCAAGGTACACGTTTTATATTTTACAATTTCTTGCTTTTTTCCATTTTATTATTTTTTTTTCTGGATTCTGTTTTTCTGTTATTTTAAAATAAAATTTTCATAATTTTCAGTAAATCATTTTTCAAAAGTAAATTAAAGAAGATTCAGCTTTTAATTTAAAGTAAATTAATTTCAGTTTGTTTTTTTTTTGTTTTGTTTTTTTATTTTAATATTTCTGGATTTTTTTTCTGTTTATAATATGTTTAATTATTGTAATGGTTACATAAAATTTTAGTAAACAAAAAGCATCTCTAATGAATTAAATCATAAAACATATACACTTTAACAACAATTTATTAAAAGTTCAACTAAAATTACATTTTTAGTGCCCTGTGATTATTTTTTCAGAAGGTCTGTGTTGTCTTTTTCTTAATTTATGATTACAGTCATAATATTATAACAGAACTTTAATATAAAAAATGGTGATATTATCAAATGATAGCATGTAACAATTTTAAAATTTAAAAACAATCCAAAGTGACTTACACTGCTTTCAAGGTACACATTTTATATTTTACAATTGCTTTTTTCCATTTTATTTTTTCTGGATAAATTTGTTAAATTTTTCTGCTTTCTTTTATAATGGTTAAAATAAAATTTTCAAAACAAAATTTACATAGTAAATTAAAGAAGATTCAGATTTCAATTTAACGTAAATTCAATTCAGTTTTTTTATTTTAATATTTCTGGATTTTTTTTCTGTTTATTGTTGTTATTATTTTTTTAATGGTTAAATTAAATTTTAGTAACCAAAAAGCATTTCTAATTCATTAAACCATGAAACGTATACTCTTTAACAACAATTTATCAAAAGTTAACTAAAATTAAATTTTTACTGCCCTGTGATTTTTTTCAGAAGGTCTGTGTTGTCTTTTTCTTAATTTATGATTATTGTAATAATATTATATTATAATTTATTATCTAAAAATGGTGGTATTATTAAATGAAGACATATAACAATAAAAAAAAAATGTAAAATATTTCATTAATATTAATTTAAATAAAAAAAACCCCAACAATTTAATTAATATTTTAAAATGTAACCAAATGAAAATGTAACAACTCCTTTTATTTATTTTTTTCAATTCCAGTTCCGCACAACTAAAGTCTGCTCTTAAAATTACATAACAATAAAATATATAAGAATATTAAAATATATAAAAATATTAAATATAATACATTAAAATAATGTTTTAATAATTAATTAATTATACTTTGAGAAGTACATTCTTCTGCACAATAGTAACATATTTATGTCACAATTTCTTCAAGTTAAACTGAACTTTTATTTTGGCAAACTGTCATGAAGACCTTTGAGTTTCTTTGTGTATATAAATCCAAAATTTTAATTCTGGGATTCCATTCGTGTTTACCACATCGTGGAAATCGCAAAGCCCCAATTACCTTGAGCAGAGCCACGGCCATCAGCCTTTCCTGATCAATCCAAGACGGAAACTGTTCTCGCAGAGACTTCTGGGAGTCCTAAAGAAAGACAGAGAGAACTTACACAACTGAGGAGAAGAGATGTGTGTGTTATTTCATAGAGTAAAGCATAAAGAGATTCATACCGTCTTGCGCACCATGTCTCCAACGATCAGCCCCGTGAACACGTCCCATTCCTGCATAAGACACAAACAAACACGAGTGATTTGCTTTTATTGTGCTTTACTGGCAGGACTAATAACAGCACATTTGTCTTGTCAGAGCCATTGCAGTAGCTGTAGACGACCCGAAATAGAAACGTCATCATTCATTCAGGAACGGTTATGAGAGTTTAGCGCTCACACACACTTACGTTCTCCTGGAAGAGTTCTGGGTTCATTCCCTTCACAAAGTGCAGCGCAAACATCAACTGATCCGCCTGTAAACGGACATGCAGATTTGTCATTTTAGATGAGAACAACACTAGCAATGCAAAGATCATGGGTTCGATTCCCAGGGAATGCATGAACTGAGAAACCTTAAATGCAATGCAAATCGCTTTGGATACAAGCATCTGCCAAATGCATAAATGAATGAATATGACACAGTGCCAGCGCTGGAGGCTCATTCATGCTATTCCACTAAAGAAAGCAGGAAAAATTGGTCTTCTTAACACATGAAACAACAGCTCAATCTGGCTAGACCGACACTAAACAAAACAGATCACTGTTGCTAGAATCAATGAAGCTCTCTCAGTGGACAAACATTTGTTTTTGTTGTGCTACATTGACTCTAACTTCAAACAAACTGATTTCATTTACAAATATCATATGAATGAATTGACTGCCATGCTTTTATTCATTACATATTTAGAAAAATTACATGTGTATTTTAATGACTTCTGAGCGTTATATCAGAGCCAGCTCTCGGTGGCATAAATACATTGAATTAAATTACTTTGGATTTTAAAATATGTTGTGACACCAAGACTAATCACATTTACCATTGCTCTGCAAAATTTCACAGGCGAGAGAAAGCAGGACTGGGTGTGACAAAATATGATGAATGATACAGGGATAATGATGACGAAATTAACAACCAAAGCTATTCTGCAAATGAACCAACCCTAAAAAAAAGTGCTTCCAAACAGCCATTTTTAAATGAATAATTTTATAATATTAAAGTGTGGTGTTATATAAAACTGGCCAAGTAGTGTTATTTTAGTATTACCTATATAGTATTATAGTTTTTATTAATATTTTAAATGTATCTTTTATTTTTATATTTTAAGTTTCAATTTTAATTTGAGTGGTCTGTGCTTTTGTCATTTAAATTTTTTATTATATAACTATATTAATATATTTAATTTTATTTTAAATGTATTAAAACATATTAATTGTATTTATAATTTTTTTTTTTTTAATATTTTGCTTTAATTTATTAATTAAATAAAAAAACATATATAATAAAATAAATAAAATAAAGTGTGATTTTGCCCTCAAGTCACGTGAACAAATCATTATTCTTTTATTGCATTATTATATTACTATATTTTATTTGATTGAAAATGTATTCATTTCATTTATTAATTTTATAAAAATTTATTTATATTTTTTAATTTATTAAATAAAATAAAAAATAAAATATCTTTTAATAATAGAATAAAATAAAATAAATGTGATTTTGCATCATATCTTGGGAACAAATCATTATTTTCTATTACATTACTATATTTTATTTTATTTAAAATTTATTAAAATGTATACATTTTTAAAAAATGTATTTATATTTTTTATTTTTTAATTTATTAAATAAAATAAAAAATAAAGTATCTTTTAATAATAAAATACATTACGACATTACTATATTTTATTTTATTTTAAATTGTATTATTTTTATTGATTACTTTTATAAAAATGTATTTACATTTTTTAATATTTGTTTTTTTTTATTAAATAAAATAAAAAATACAATATCTTTTGATAATAGAATAAAATAAAATAAAATAAAATGTGATTCTGCTTCAAATCTTAGGAACGTTATTTTTATTATATTACTATAATTTTTTAAATGTATTAAATAAAATAAAAATAATCTTTAAATAATAGAATTAAATAAAATAAATTAAAGTCTTAGGAACAAATCATTATTTTTTATTACATTACTGTATTACTATATTTTATTTTATTTAAAATGTACTAATTTGATAAAAAATGTGTTTAGATTTTTTAATATATATATATATATTTTTTTTTTTTTTAAATAAAAAAAAAAAAAAAAAATATATATATATATATATATATATATATATATATATATATATATATATATATCTTTAAATAATAAAATAAAATAAAATAAAGTCTTGGGAACAATCATTATTAAAATCAATAATAAAATTAAATTATAAATATTAAATTATATTAAAATAATAAAATAATAAAAATGCAATAATAAACATCAAAAATAAAATAAAATAAAATAAAATATGATTTTGCCTCAAGTCATGTGAACAAATCATTCAATCAGAGCATGTTGTTCTGCTCATTATGAAAACCTGTCATCAAAAGGATGATTGATGCTTTATAGTTTGAAGTGGGCGGGGTCATTGCTATGGGAACATAACAAGGGCTCTGATTGCTTCTGGGTCTTTTATGTGGGCGGGGTCATCTCTATGGCAATATATTTAGGGACTCATTGTGTGTTACCTTGAAGAGTGAGCGGCAGATATACTCATACACCATGTTCTTCAGACGGCCCTCCAGCGTGGAGATCCTCACATCGGTGCTCTCACTTTCCTGCATCACACACACAGTTAGCTTCTCTTATTCATGATATTGTCAGTGTGTGATGAGCGTGTGTCCACGTCACCTGTTCGGTCTGCAGCGCTCTGTGGAAGAGTCGCAGGAACGAGGCCAGACTGAACCTGTACATGTTATTAATCTTGGACAGATCCGTGATCACGAAGTACATCTTGCTGGCCGTCTCGGCTAGCGGCAGGTAAGCGTCTCTTTCCTGCGGACACACGGAGAGAGTGATGTTACACTGGTGCCACCTGCTGTTTCATTCATCCCTAGTATCTTCATAATCCAACTCTTTCCCAGCATCACCTGGTCGAGTGACGTCTGCAGGCGGTGCGATTCAGTCAGCGATTGGTGGATCAGAGCGCTGCTGGCTTTGGTCTGGTTCAGAGACTCGATCAGCTCCTTATTCTCCAGGATATTCCCTTGAGCGGTCGCTAAAGTCTACACACACACAAAACACACAGTTTGTTGCGTTTATGGAGAAAAACATCCAGCATTGAGGAATTGGTGCTTCAGTACCTCCAGCAGCGACTCCTCCAGCTGAGCGAGCTGAATCTTCTTTTCCTCTTCTTGTTGCAGGAGCTTCGTTTTTTCGCTCTCCAGCTCTGGTTTCTCCTGCTGGATGGTCAACGCCAGTAGCTAAACACACACACGAGTGATAACGATGAGTTTTATGGAGTCAGAGCAGCTGGTTTGTGATAGGTGAGTATGTGTGTGTGTTACCTGTCCTCGCAGTCCTGCTCTAGTGGTGGTGAAGTTCACTTCTGTGATGACTGACTTGGCGTCAGGCGGGATGAAGGGACTGGGGTTACGGGTTGCCAGAAACAGACGGAAATCCTCATTATAGTCGATGACTTTGTCGCCGATCTGCACCACGTATCGAGGCCCTGCCACACACACACAGACACACATAAGGAAAAAATTAATCAGATTAAAATAAAATAAAATAAAATAACAGCCAACCAGTTCACCATTGTTCAAAAGCTTGGGGTCAGTATAATTAAAAAAAAAAAAAAAAAGAAACAAAAAAAAAAGAAATTACTTTCATTATGCAAGGACACATTAAACCGATCAAAAGTGACAGTAAAGACATCCAAAAGATTAAAATAAAATAAAATAAAATAAAATAAGAACACTAGGGTTTAAAAGTTTGAGGTCAGTATAATTTTTATTTTTTTAAAGAAATTAATACTTTTATTCAGCAAGGATACATTAAACTGATCAAAAGTGACAGTAAAGACATCCAAAAGATTAAAATAAAATAAAATAAAATAAAATAAAATAAAATAAAATAAATTAAAATAATATAAAATAAAATAAGAACACTAGGGTTTAAAAATTTGAGGTCAGTATAATTTTTATTTTTTTAAAGAAGTTAATACTTTTATTCAGCAAGGATACATTAAACTGATCAAAAGGAACAGTAAAGACATCCATAAAAATAAAATCCTTTTAAAAATAAAATAAAATAAAATAAATTAATAAATAAATAAAATCACAGCCAACTGGAACACTATCGATCCAAAGTTTTGGGTCAGTATAATTTTTATTTTAATTTTTTAGAAGAAATTAATACATTTATTCAGCAACATACATTAAATTGATAACATACATTAAATTGATCAAAAGTGACAGTAAAGACATCCAAAAGATTTCTATATAAAAATAAAATAAAATAAAATAAAATAAAATAAAATAAAATTAAATAAAAATAAAAAATTAAATTAAATTCACAGCCAACCAGAACATTATAGTTCAAAAGTTTGGGGTCAGTATGATTTTTTTTAAAGAAATTAATACTTTTATTCAGCAAGGACACATTAAATTGATCAAAAGTGACAGTAAAGACATCCAGAAGATTTCTATATAAAAATAAAATAAAATAAAATAAAATAAAATAAAATAAAATAAAAAATTCAATTCAATTCAATTCAATTCACAGCCAACCATAACATTATAGTTCAAAAGTTTGGGGTCAGTATGATTTTTTTTTTTTCCTAAAGAAATTAATACTTTTATTCATTATTTTAGTAAGAATACATTAAATTAATTAAAAGTGATAGTAAAGACATTCAAAAGATTTCTATTAAAATAATTATTAAAATTAATTAAAATTAATTAAAATAAAATAAAAATATCTTAATTTAGCAGTAGGATTGACTAATAATTTGAGATGTTAAAACAAACAAACAAACAAAAAAAAAAAAACAATTCAAATTGCTTTTGAATAGAATTACGAATCATTTATCACGCTGGAAATAAAAGTTGAGTGCACCGCATTGTGGGATAGCATTACATGCAGAGTGTTCTGCAGTGTAAAAAAAAAAAGATAAAACTAGATTTTAAAAACTAAACTCCAATTTCTAAACCGATTTTAAGATGAAGTACTAAATATTAAAACTGAAATAAAACATAAGGCTAAAAAAAAACTGACAAGCACATAAAATTACTAAAATATAAACTAAAAGCTATTTATACATACCATAATAATATATAAATAATGCCAAAATAACATTGATTCTATGCAAACCTCAAATCCCCATACTCAGCACAGTGTGTAGTGTGTACTGCAGAAAAACGAGCAGTATGAAAACAGCCTTAATGAATGCAGACCAAATAGGTGTGGAATCCCTGCTTGTATTAGAGGAGGATTTGTGGGGTTGCCAGATTGGATGCTACAGAACACGACACTGTGTGTGTGTGTGCGTGTGTGTCGTCTCTCCTGTACGTCTGCAATGCAGCAGTCTGTACACACACTTTAATTTCCCTCTCTCTCTTTCTCTTCTCATCCAAGTGCTGAAAAGCTCTTGGTTTATCTGCCTCCCGCCGGTCCCCGATAGACTCAGCCGTATCTACCCCACACACACACACACACACAGCAGCATATGGAGGAGGCTTCAGAGATGCCCGCGGGTCTTATTTCATACACACAGCTGGGACAGGAGGATAAACACACTACAGACGCAGTGTGTGTGTGTCAGTGTGAGTGTGTGTTTCCTAAAGGAGCATCTAACTCTGCGTTTTAACCGTGTGTGACACGACATGTCTCAAGCATCAATTAATTTTTCAGTTCTCACTAAAAAGTTAAATCATAGTACAAAGACTTTTAATCAGCAAGGATGCATTAAAAGTGACAGTAAAGATAATGTTGCAAAAGATTTCTATTTCAAATAAATGCTGTTCTTTTACTGCACCTCAAACCAAAATCACTGATTTACTGTCAGTGTATTTTAAGTGTGCCAAATTCTCACTATTATTATTAATTTTTATAATTTGATACACATCTAGTGTACTCACCCTGTGCAATAAGATCTCGCCGCAGCAGCGGGTACAGGACGGGTTCAACGCCGTCCATCTCCTGGATGATCAGAGTCTTACCGAAGCGCACGGCTAACTCCAACACCGTCATGAAGTTAGCATCCTGAGACGAAGAACCAGATGAAGTCAAATAAACATGGACATGTGCGATTTTGGGGTTCTGACATAAAGAAATAAAATAAAATAAAATAAAATGAAATAAAATAAAATAAAAAAAATGAAACATTATATAAACTAAACTAAACTAAAATAAAATAAAACAATGGCAATGAAGTGTAATTTCAGGGGTTCTCACATGAAATAATAAAATAAAATAAAATAAAATAAAATTTAAAAAGTGTGATTTTAGGGGTTCTCACATGACATTAAATAATATTAAAAAATTAAAAAATAAATAAATAAATAAATAAACTAAAATGAATTATTAAAAAAAAGCAATAATAATACAATTAAATGAAAAATAAAATCAAACAAGAGAACCAACCCGATAAAGCCAGGTAAAATAAAATAAAATAAAATAAAATAAAATAAATCCTACGATGACAAACCAATCAGATGAAGTCAAATAAACATGAAGTGTAATTTCAGGGGTTCTCACACAAAATAAAATAAAACAAGATAAAAATAAAAAAAAATAAAATTTAAAAAGTATGATTTTAGGGGTTCTCACATGACATGAAATAAAAAATTAACTGTTATTAAAAATAAACTGAATAATTAAAAAATAATAATAATACAATTAAATGCAAATTAAAATCCTTAGACAGAGAACCAATCAGATGAAGCAAAATAAAATAAAATAAAATAAAAAAAATATATAAATAAATAAAATAAAATAAAATAAATCCTACGATGACAAACCAATCGGACGAAGTCAAATAAACAAAGTGTAATTTCAGGGGTTCTCATACGACATGAAAAATAAAATAAAATAAAATAAAATAAAATTTAAAAAGTGTGATTGTAGGGATTCTCACATGACATGACATAAAATACAAAAATAAACTAAAATACATAATAAAAAATCCTTAGACATGAAAAAAAATAAAAATAAAAATAATACAGATGATAATAACAACCAGATGAAGCCAATTAAGATGAAATAAAATAAAATAAAAATAAAAATAAATAAAACGAATACATTTTAAAAATAATAATAATAATACAATTAACTGAAAATTAAAATCCTGAGACAGAGAACCAATCAGATGAAGTCAATTAAACATGTATATGTGCGATTACAGGGGTTATAAAATAAAATAAAATCCTGAGACAATGTGGACAGTGGTTCTGTCAAATAAATACACAAAATATAAAATAAATTATTTTATATTATTAATCCAAAAATGTGTTTTTTTTTTTTTAAAGTTTGGCATTAGGATGCTAAAATGAGTGAATGAAAATGCTTGAAATTGGACTGCGTGCACACTGCATTGTGGGATACAGTATTACAGTTCTGAACTATGGACCAGATGTGTGTATTTTCACCTGCTGGTTTATGACCTCCAGACGATGTGCTTTCAGATGAGTTCGCAACCACTCTGTCGCACGAGAGGAAGGATCGATCAAGAACGGACAAGAAGCACTCTAGACAGGAGAAAAGAAGATTATGTTTTAATTAATTATGACTTTATGATAAACCATAAACAGTAACAGTATACTTTCCATAAAACCAGATCAGGAACCTGTCAGGAACGTGTCTACACCATATTCAACCCAAACAATGAGAAACTGGAGGGAAAATGTGTTTAACCGTCATAAAAAATAATGTCAGAATTCATTAAATCTTAAAATAGACCTCATTTCTTTATGCAAAACATCATTTGTTATGTGCAGACGTGTTTCTGACAGCTTTCGTCAGATTCTATTTCCTGCACGTGTTCTCTTAGCAACATCACAGTGGGTCGCCATAGAAACCAGACTCCTTAAGAACGCTAATTATAAACTTCTCACACACGTCAAAGGGTTCAGTCAGTTCAAATGAGATCATACATCCCAAAAAATCAGCTCCATCACACATAAACAAGGGGAAACGTTTCAGAAACAATGCCTTAGTTAACAAGACATTCACACCGACAGATTTATTTGAAGGTCTGTTCACACAATGGGGTTTGGGTGGGTTAAAGCTGAGTTAGGACTGGTTGATAGTATAGTATAGTATAGAATAGTACAGGAAGTGAACACTTCTAAGTAAACATCCAAGTGTGTAATCTTACCCGTGACCTGATTTCATTAATCTGACGTCAGCATGAGGACAGACAGATGAATGAGTGAACGCTGGGCATTATGGGAACGCCGATGAACAGAGCGGTCCGTGTGTGTGTTTGTTACCTGAAGGATGACCAGAGCGTTCTCCATCGACAGGTCGTCGGATGGCAGCCCTTCGCTCTTCCAGATCAGCTGCTCGCTCTCAGAACACAGGAAGTGACGCAGATCGAACTCTGCCAATCAGAGAACACAGCTGTTAAAGCCTCGGCCAATCAGAAGAAGAGCTAGAAATGCTGTCAAACGCACTCAAGTTTTTAAAGTTACACATGTGTTCCCGTTCACTGACAGTGATGTTATTGTCAGCTGAAACTAAAATTGAAACTATTAAAATTGCCTTTTTGGTAATTGAAATACAGATGAACTAAAATAAAATATAAATATTAGATGAAAAAATCAAACTTGAACAAAAATTGAAAACGCATTTTGTTCTTGTTAACTAAAACAAAATTAAAACTATTAAATTCAAAATAATAAAAATTTAAATAAAGATTACATAAAATGAAAATATTAGAAAATACAATTATTATTTTTTTTTAAATAATACAATTAAATGAAAATTAAAATCTTGAGACAGAGAACTAATCAGATAAAGCCAATAAAACATGGACATGTGCAATTTCAGGGGTTATAATAAAATAAAATAAAATAAAATAAAATAAAATAAAATTAAATTAAATAAAATAAAATAAAATAAAATAAAATTAAATAAAATAAAATAAAATAAAGCCAATTAAAAATGGACATTTGCAATTTCAGGGGTAAAAAGAAAAGAAAAAAGAAAAGAAAAGAAAAGAAAATCAGATGAAGCCAATTAAACATGGACATTTGCAATTTCAGGAGTTAAAACAAAATAAAATAAAATAAAATAAAATAAAATGAATATATTTTTTTTAAATAATACAATTAAATGAAAATTAAATTCCTGAGACAGCGAACCAATCAGATAAAGCCAATCAAACATGGACATTTGCAATTTCAGGGGTTTAAAATAAAATAAAATAAAATAAAAATGTCTTATAATAAAATTAAGTCAAATTAATATGGACAGGGGTTTGGTCAAATAAATAAATTATTTTATATTATTAGTCCAATTATATGTTAAAAAAAAAATAAATAAAAAAAAGTTTGGCAGTAGGATGCTAAAATGAGTTGAAAATTCTTAAAATCGGATTGCGTGCACACTGCATTGTAGGCATTACAGTATTACGTTTCTGACTTATGGACCAATTTTAGTTTTAGCTGATGATAACATCAATGTCAGTGAAAAAAATCTAAATAATAAAAACTGAAAAAGATTAAATAAAATGAAAATATTAGAAATAAAATAAGTGTAAGTTTTTGTAGTACTAAAATATATATAATGTCAAAATAACACTGTTCAATGATTGGTCAAATGGAAGTGTTGAAAGATTTCAGTGCTTGTTAAAGCTGTCGTGTGTCATTTTCCGGATGTTCATCTAGTCTGTGGTGTGTCGGTTTAATGTTCAGAGTCACAGTAAGCCAGTAATTTCGCTTAGTGAAGAGTGAAACCACTGTGACGTTTTCACAGAACTTTGATCTGTTTGAGTGGTCTGACTTGTCAACTTCTGACCAATGATGTGAGTTTGGAGGTGGGACTTTCTGTTTGACTGACATGTGAAAACACAAGTGCGTTTATTGTGTCACTGTTTTAACTCATGAATGTGTGTGTGTTACTCTGTAGTCCTGAGCTGCTCATCCAGTGGTCGAGGCTGCTGCGCCGTTGGTCTTCAGGAGCGGCAGGCAGATACGTGATGAAAGCAGCAGATAGTTGAGCTCTCTTAGGAAGAGTGTCCAGCTCCTCACTGATCTCATCCACCTACACACACAGACACACACACACATCTAATTAGAAACCACCCACATACACGACAGACACTCGTGCTCTTAAGTGATTCTTTGGCTGCATGTTTGTGTCTCCTTAGATGTGAGAGCATCAGATTTAATTACAGCAGGAAGCAGATGGAGGGAGAGATACACATACAGACAACAGTAACCACACACACACACATGCATAAACTCACAAATACATATACAAACACAAACTCAGACACACTGAAGCACCTGTGCGGTCCAGCGTGTGTGTTCTCCGTCCAGCTGCTGCAGGAGTTTCTCGGCTGCACTGATGGTCTCTTGTGCTCTGCTCACCTCAGACTCCAGTTTAGCCGCTTCAGTCGTACGACACTGAAACCTGGACGAGACGCCGTACACACACACACACACACACACACACACACACACACACACACACGCACACAAAACCTAGTGAGAGCAGACTACCTAGACAACATGTAATGCGTCCAGGGCATGCTCACATTGTGAATATCATTCCGAAAGGCAGTAATACTAAATATATATATATATATATATATATATATATATATATATATATATATATATATATATATATTAACATTTTCATTAATTAAAATAAAACAATCATTAACGGAAATAAAATATTTATTTCAGCTAATTGGCAAGGTAACATTTCTCGTTTTCCTTTGGTTTAAATAAAATAACTAAAGCTAAATAAACTAAAACAAAACTAAAACTTCATAAAACCTATACAGAAATAATAATAAAAAAAAAAAAAAAAAAAAAATAATATAATATATATATATATATATATATATATATATATATATATATATATATATATATATATATATATATATAGTAATAAAATAAAATAAAATAAAACCATTTTTTTAAATCATACAGTTGTGTATTATAATAAAATTAAAATATGGTCAGATGAAGCCAATTAAACATGGACATATATAAAATAAAATAAAATAAAATAAAATAAAATAAAATAAAATATAAAATGAAATAAAACAAAACCATTTTTTTTAAATCATACAATTAAACAAAAATTAAAATCCTAAAACATAGAACCAATCAGATGAAGCCAATTAAACATGTGCAATTTAAGGGGTTAAAATAAAATAAAATAAAATGTATTAGAATAAAATTAAAATCTGATCAGATGAAGCCAATTAAACATGGACAAATATACAAATGGACAAATAAAAAAAATATAATAATAAAAATAAAATAAGTTACAAAAAAAAATAAATCACAAAAAACATAATGAATTAAAGTGAAAACAGAAAATATAAAAATAAAAACTGAATTCAAAATATGATAAAAACCATAACAGAATATCAGTAATACTAAAATGGAATGGAATGAATTCTTTACTGAAAGTTTCAATAAAACTAGTCTTAAACTAAACAAAACATTTAAATAAAATAAATAAATAATCTAATTAAAAATAATTTTAAAATAATATTGACAAAAACTATATAATTAAAATGTTCAACCAAAATGGATGAATTCTATACTGAAAGCTTCAATAAAACTAGTCTTATTAAACTAAATAAAAATAAATTAGAAATAATTCAAAAATAATATTGACAAAAACTATATCATACTTAAATGTATAATAAAAATCAATCTATAATCTTAGTAATATACTTAAAAGACTATTTTACGTGGATAAAATACTTTCAAACACTTTTGTGTGTATATTGCGGTCTTAGTTCAAGGCAATCAGTTGTGAGTCTTACTTCTCCTTCAGCTCCAGAACATTCTCTCCCACAGAGTTCAGCTCTTTTTCCAGCCTGTTCTTACGGTTCTCCGTCTTCCGCAGGTTTCTGGACAAAACACAGAGACAATGCGTGAGAGAGAATCTCACTGCAACAGTCCAGATGTAAGCAGAGGTTAGCCGAAGTGTGTACTGACTCCATCAGTCCCGAGTGCTCCGTCTCCAGCGGCTGGATCTTCTCCAGCACGTGCGAGTACTGGACGTTGGCCTTCACCCACGCGGCCAGAGGAGCGGCGGCCGCACTGGCACGCTTGGCGTTCTGCAACACAACAATGATGTTACATGACCGTTCACAAAGCAGAAAACTGTCAGCTAAAGGTTAAAGGAAAAATTCAAACAAAAATGAAGATTAGATTGCTTGTGTGTGTGTGTGTGTGTGTGTGTGTGTGTGTGTGTCTGACCTTGGGGTCAAACGATGCCTTGTTTCTATGCAGCAGCTCCTCGACGCTCTGTCGTATTTCGTGATTGATGCTGCGTGCGTCAAACGTGGCGATGTCTTCCCTCACTCCTCGCTTGGCTAAGAAACTGCCGTTTATAAACACTCCATTAGCTCTTCAATTATTCACCTAATTTAATGTTTTTAACCGAAAGCAAACGACCTAACGTCTCCGCACGCCTATTTGCAATGAAAATGCGCTAAATTAAAAGCATTAATTAGTCCAGAATGAGATTGGATTCATTTAGCCTGAAGAGTGTGAAGGTGTAATAAGCAGTATGACAGTTTAATTTCCCGGGAAGAGATAAACACCATAAATAAAGGCAGAATTCATTCAGTTACGGCCGTTAAAGGCTAATATAAAGCGGGAACGATGACAGAGCGGCTCCCGTCTCTCTCACCTCTTCATGCTGACCCAGGACGTGTCAAATATTCCCATGAGCCTCAGCACCCCCTCCAGGATGTCTCTGATGACGTCGGGCGGCATGCGCAGCGAGCGGATCTCAGAAAGCGACTCCGGTTTGATGTTTCCCACCGCCTGCTTTGCCTCGTCCACCAAGGGCTGAGAACACACAAACACAAAAATGTTTTATAACTTTTGAAGCATTTAAAGAACATTAGACAAACAATTGTGTGTTTATACGATCAGGACTGCTGTTACAGAATCATAAAACACAGATTAAATTAAAACCTGTTAATTAACTGGGGGAAAAAAAAAATGATTTTAACACTAAAATTTAATAAACTAGACTACAAATTATTTTAGTTTTAGATAAGTAGCACATTGTAAGAAATTAAAATTGTATAACCTATCAAAATCCCACAAGTGATGACTAAACATGTTTAAATTACATCATGTTTTAACTTTTAAATACTGAAACTAAAATAAAAGCTAATATAAAGAAAAAAAATATAATTAATGTATAATGATACATTAAAAAGATTAAAACATTTAAAAAAAAATTAAAAGTGCAAACTGAAAAAAATATATAATAAAATTGAAAAAAAAAAAAAATTCAATATGAACACATTATTTTAAATATTATTAAATCTAAAATTAAAAAAAAAAAAAAAAAAAAACCTATAACAATCCTGGATAAGCACAGATCTATGCGATCAGATTCAGATGAAAATATATTGTTTTATATTTTATATATCATATTAAATATTACATTATTTAAAATATATTATACATTTGTAAATATACTATTATTTTAAATATATGAAGTATATGAAATATATTGAAATATATATGAAAATTAAACAGTAAAAAAATGATATTAATAAAAAAAATTATAATAAACTCGGATGAGGACAGATCTATGTGATCAGACTCAGATGATGAGATGAGGTGTAATTTTATTATTATTGATATGCTATTATAGCTTTTGTTAATATTTTGAATTAGATTTTTTTCTTACATTTTAGTAAAATGTGTGTTTTTGACATTTTTAGTTTTTAAATATATCCATATTGTTTTATTAATTTTAATTTATTAGTTATTAGTTGTATTGATTTATCAGTTTATTTAGTTTTAGTTATTTTAGTACTTCAAGTTTTATTTGTATTTTTTTCAGTCACATTTATTCTGTGACGAGACACAAACAAGATCATGAGCTAAATTCAATTAAATTAATTAAAATGCAATAAAATAAAACAATAAATAAAAAATAAAATAAAAATTTAGTTAAATTATCACTGAAATTTTAGTTAAAGTTTTAGTAATTTTATGTTTTTGAATTTTTTTATTACTTTTTTTAATATATCTGTATTGTTTGTAGTACATTTATAATTTTTAAAACATTTCTATTTAGCATTAATTTCAATTCAGTTTTAGTTTTTGTAAAGTTGTTGTGTGTTTTTGACATTTTCTTATTTTTTTAAATATATCTATTTTTTTTATTAATTTTTATTTATTAGTTTCAGTTTATTTAGCTTTAGTTCTTTAATAATTCAAGTTTTCTTTTTGTTATTTTCAGTTACATTTATTCCGTGATGAGACAAACAAGATAATGAGCTTAATTAAATTAAATTTATTTAAAATTATGATCTACATTTAATTACATCTTCACTTAAATTTTATTTAAAGTTTTAGTAATTTTGTTGCGTGTTTTTGACATTTTTACTGGAATTTTAATATATCTATATTATTTTATTAATTTGTATTTATTAGTTTCAGTTTATTTAGTTTTAGTTATTTTAGTACTTTGTTTTCTTTTTATTATTTTCAGTTACAATTAATGGTTTTAGCTTTATTTAACCAATAATATCCCTGTCTCAGGTCAAGCAGACAGGTGCGCTCACCTGAACCTCTCTGAGCTCCTCGTCTATTTTCTTCTTCCTCTCTTCAATCTTGGAGACCTCGTGTGCCATTCTCTCTTTGATCTTCTCCATCTCTGTCTTCTGGTCACTGGCGTTCTGAAACGCACCACATGTAAATACACTCGCTGCACGTCAACCTAACGCTGGTGTTCGTTTACACACACACGTCTCAAACACACACCTGCATTGAGGTGGTGATTTCCTGCAGGGCGGCGTCCGCCTCGGCCTGTTTGGTCTTCAATAAGCTGCTCTGCTCGGCCGCCCTCCTCTTCAGCTCATCCACCAATGCCTTCGCTTCATTCAGCTTGGCCACACCCGCCTGCGGTCACATGAGCACTGAAACATTAGCATATGTGTTCTTTATAAATTCAAGCTCTTTTCTCTATCATTGACTGTTCGGACCTGTAGGTGCTGTTGTTTGTGAGTCAGCTCTTTCCGTTTGGAGCTGTAGATGGTCTGATACACCCGCAGGAAGCTCAGGTATTGACTGGGCGTGGCTCCGAATTCCCGACACGACTCGTGGATCGCCAGGAAGGAGCGATAGAGCTCTGCATGCACGGATGCTGAGAGACAACCAATTACAGAGCAGTTTAACATCCATGTACAGCCATACTGTAAAAACACACACTTCTTTTCAACATCATACCAGATTTCTTCTTCTTCTTCTGTTTGTCTCCATCTTTCTCGTCTTCTCCTTCCATCCTTGACAGCAGCATCTCTGGGATCTGATTGAGAATCACAGAGAGATCAAAAGATGGAGAACTTTTTCTGAGCGATAAATAAATGAGCTATGACTCAAATCACAGGTCTAATATAGTTTCTCTGCTCACCTTCTTCATGCTGCTGTCAGACCAGCCCTCCATCCACTGGACCGAGCACTTCCTGTAGAGGGCGGGGTTACTCTCACAGTTAATGGTGAAGTGCTCGTTAGTGCAGTCCATGATCAAAACCACATGGAGGTTCTGCTGAACACCTGCACAAACACACACGAAACAGTGTTACTTTTGTATTATTTAATTAGGCTTTATTTTTATGTTTTCAGTTTCCATTTTAATATATATATATTTTTTTTAAACATTTCTATTTAGCATTCATTTTAATTCAGTTTTAGTTTTAAAAATTGTAATCCTTCATCTTACACTTATTTTATTTCAGGCAACATTTCAAATTTTCAAGTTTTTCACCTAATATTTATATTTTATTTTATTTCAGCTTATTTTTTATTTTATTTTAATTACCAATAACAGTTTCTATTTTGGTTTTAACAATGCCAATACTCACACAAACACATAAATAATGAAAGTATTAGTTTTGCGTCATGTTTTATTGCTTGTTTAGTAGCTTTAGTAGCTCATCTTTATGTTTAGGAGAAACATTAATAAATATTTATAATTTTTTACATTGCTTTAAATATTTTAAATATTAAAATAATCTATTAAATATACTATTTATTATTTTTTAAAAATATATCTTTACATTAAATATGTAGTAAATATTAAACAGTTCAACATTTTAAAAAATTATATTCATAAAAAGACAGATATATGTGATCAGATTCAGATGATGTGGTGTTATTTTAGTATCATTACTATTACATTTTTTGTTGATTTTATTTTATATTTTCACTTACATTTTTTTGTAAAGTGTTTTTGTGTGTTTTGGACATTTTTATTAGTTTTCTTAATACATCTATAATGTTTTGTTAATTTTTATTTATTAGTTTCACTTTATTTAGTTTTAGTTTTTTTAGTACTTCAAATTTTCTATAATGATGACTCCAAAACTAATAGACAAGCACTAAAAGACAAAATACATTTTTAGCAGATTTACACATTTAAAAATGTATTTTAGGCTTGCTTTCCTAAAAAAAATGGACCAAAAAATATTGACATCTTGCACTTGTATACCAATTTTTGTCCAGAAAAATGGATGAGAACATCATCAGCCTCTGACAATAGTATTAAATATAAAATATTAAATGTGTAAGTATTAAATATGATGTAAATTGAAGTCTATTGGCATTTATATGGAAAAAAAAATAAAAGGAAAGGAACATCTTCCACCCAAGCATTTACATTTATGCATTTGGCAGTCAGTTTTTCATTATACTGTATTCAAGGAAAAAAATAAAAAAATAATAATAAAATAAAAAAATAAAAAATAAAATAAAAAACTATTTTAAAAAAAATCAATTTTATCAAATGCTATACATTTAATTAAATAATAACTATTATAATTATATAATCAGTTAAAAAGCTGTCTCTGACCCAAACATTCACATTTATGCATTTGGCAGACCTTTTTTTTTCCCCAAAATTACCTACATTGCATTTAAGGAAAAAATAAAATAAAACAAAATAAAATAATCAGTTTTTTCAAATGTAATAAATGAAATTAAATAACAATTAATAGAATTATATAATTTAATAAAGATTACTTAAAAAGCTGTCTTCCATCTAAATATTTACATTTATGCTTTTACAGATGCTTTTATCCAAAGAGACTCGTCTAAAGAGACAAATATTGCATTTGAGGTATGCAATTTATCAGTTCATGACCTTGGCATTGCTAGTGTTATGCTATACCGTATGAGCTACAGAAATGTTGCAATATGAAATGCATTAATACAGAAAAGCAAAATTTACTTGTTGAGACGGTTTATAGAACATCAAAGCAATAGTGTGTGTGTGTGTGTGAACTTACGGTGGGAGAAATAGTTGAAAACCGGTCCGGTGAATCCGTCCTGTGATGCTTGATCTTTTAGAGGTGACAGTAGAGGCTCCAACTCTTCAGTGGAGTACAAACCTGGAACTTCACCTGTTATGAACATAAAATATGATGCATGAATGTCACTCTATGTTGCAAACAGTGTGAAGCAAAATATGGACAATAACTGACCTGAGGACAACAGACTGTTGACCATCTCCAGAAAGGAAGGATGAACAAACTGATGATCTTCCAGCAATAACACAACCTGCTGTCCGTCCACAGCGGCCGACTGCATGACCTAAAGCGAGCGAAACAGAGTTTGAACGAAAGCCTTGTGTTATTAGCGCACAGAAACTGAAGACAGACAGAGACTCACAGTTTTCAGGTCAGATTTGAAGTGTTTCAACGAGTACGAGCGAGAGATTTTGGGGGTGAAGAGAGACGCCCCGTGCATGTGGCTGACCACGCATGTAGCCGTACGCCGGCCGACGCCGCTACGACCCGCCAGTAGCAGCGAACCACCTGGAGAACTCAAAACACGATCCACTCGAGACATGTAGTCCAGAACCTCCGGAAACAACAGGATGTCCAGCTCACGGTTATCACGGCCGTACAGAACTATTCCCTGATGAGACACAAACAAGATAATGAGCTAAATTAAATTAATTTAAAAGTAATAAAATTAATTTAAAAAAATTTATGAGCTAAATTAAATTAAATGTAATAAAAATTAAAAAATTAAAAAACAGAGGCAAAGCAAGATAAAGAGATAAATTAATTTAAACAACTGAAATCAATTTTAATAAATTAAAACATAATATTTAATACAATATTTGTCAGGCAATAAGCTTAATGAAATCATTGTTTAATTTAATAAATCAATTTTAATAAATTAAGTAAATACAATAAAAACAAAACAAGATGAGCTAAATTAATTTAAATGTAATATAATTAATAAAAAAAGATTAGCTAAATTAAATGTAATACAAATTAATAAAATTAATAAATTAAAAAAGAGACAAAACAAGATAATGACTTAAATGAAATTAAATGACATTGACTAAAATCAAATTTAATAAATTAAAAAATAATATTTAATACAATATTCGCCAGATAATAAGCTTAATGAAATCATTGTTTAATTTAATAAATCAACTTCAATAAATTAAATAAATAAAATAAAAACAAAACTAGATAATGAGCTAAAATACATTATTTAAATCAAATGTAATAAATTAATTAAACAAATAATTAAATATTTAATACAATATTTGTCAGGTAATAAGCTTAATGAAATCATTGTTTCATTTAATAAAGACAAATGTATTATTTAAATCACATTTAATAAATTAATTAAATAAAAATAACAAACAAAAACAAAACAAGACAATGCACTGAATTTAATAATTTAAATCAAATGTAATACATAAATTAGATAATACAATTACAAAGTTTGCAAGATAATAGGCATAATCAAACAAAAGAAATTATTATTTAATTTAATTAATCAAATTTGATACATCAATAAAAAAACTAAAATAACAAACAATTTTAAAAATGATTAAATATAATTACATATCACCTCTAACCTTTAGCATTAGTGACATTAGCTTAAGCACACTACTAACTATGAATGTGTTATAATTTGATTTCTTTTCTTACCTTGTGTATAATCTCACTGAGGTCACTGGCGTTAAGACGTCCGAGTGATTTACCATGTGGTGGGAGCGGCTGACCAGGAGAACGTCCCTCATGAGACGCGGCCCACGTTACAAAGTACGTATCTGCGGTGAATCACAACACACAAATGAACAATCAAAGGATTAAAGCTGCATCTATTTGATCAAAAACACATTCAAAAATACATAAAATATTTTCACAATTTAAAATAGAAGTTTTCATGTGAATATTTGTTAAAATGTAATTTATTGCTGTGATCAAAGCTGAATTTTTAGCATCATTACTCCAGTCTTCAGTGTCACATGATCCTTCAGAAATCATTCTAATATGCTGGTTTGCAGCTTAAGAAACATTTCTGATTATTGAAAACAGTTGTGCTGCTTCATATTTTTGAGGAAACCATCACATTTTATTTTTTTAAAGATTCCTTGATGAATTGAAAGTTTAAAAGAACAGCATTTATTTGAAACAGAAATGTTTTGTGACTTTATAAATGTCTTTACTGTCACTTTTAATCAATTTAATGCATATTTGATGAATAAAAGCAAGTGTGTGTGTGTGTGAGTGTGTGACCTGTCATGTTGTCAAGTGCATCCGAGCCCCAGTCGCCCCTGATGACGGAGGACAGGATGTTATCAAAGACATTCTGATCTTTAGAGGACACGATCCGGTCTCTGAACAGACGCCGGGCTTCATACGCCACCACCTCAAGGACTGAATCTAAAGCAGATTTACCTGTACACACAAACAGAAAATGTGTTTTATATCATAGCGAGAACTTTACAGACTTCTACTGCAAATTTTCACATATTACGTGGTGTAAGTTGTGCACTTTAAAATGTTTCAAACTGGTCATTTGTGAGGTTTTAGCTATCAGACAGTGAGGATTTTCACTGATATTTGGAATGGAGCCCATGTCTAATTTCATTACTGTGTTTTTGGGGACACCAAAATGAAATGTCAGTTTTGTGACATGTTTGTGAATTGTGCTGGTGTAATAAATGCATTGAGTTCACCTGCGCTCAGGTCGTATCGCAGCAGATTCAGGACCCATTGTGTGAGCAAACACGGGGTGAAGAGATAATGACTGTGATCATCGACAGAGAATTTAGCCTTCACCTGAAACACAAAAACACCCATCAAAACACTAACATTCTTTTGAAGAAATGAATACTTTTATTCAGCAAGGACGCATTCAATTGACCAAATGTGACAGTAAAAACATTTATAATGTTGCAAAAAATTCTGTTTCAAATAAATGCTGTTCTTTTGAAACAACGTTCTTTCAGTATATTTTGTATATTAGTTTTGATTTTTATATTTCACTTCAATTTTAGTTAAAGTTGTGGTAATGTTGTGTGATTTAATTCGTTTTATTTTTTTAAATAAATAAATAAAAAATAAATTTTATATATATATATATATATTTTTTTTTTTTATTAATTAATTTTTTTTTTTTTTATTAATTAAATAAATTAAAATGAAAAAAATGTTTAAATAAATTTAAATCAAATTAGCTCAAGGGTTTTTAACATTTTATTTCAGCTACCATTTATTTTATTTCAAGTAATGAAATGTATTTTTCATGGATTTAGTTTTAACTATTTAATAACTCTATTTTTAACCTTCTACTCATCAAATAAAAAATATATATATTATGCTTTCCACAAAAACTTTGGACAGCGCAATTGTTTTCAACATTTCTAATAATCAGAAACATTTCTCAAATCAGCATATTAGAATGATTTCTGAAGGATCATGTGACATTGAAGACTGGAGGAATGATGCTGAAAATTCAGCTTTGGACAAAGAAATAAATTACATTTTGCAATATATTCACATAGAAAAAAGCTATTTTAAATTGTAATAATATTTCACAATGTTTTAACTATTTTTGATCAAATAAATGCAGCCTTGGTGAGCAGAAGAGACTTCAATCAAATCAAATTACATGACATCAAACAGAGACACGTTTAAATAACCAATCAGATCTGACCTGCTCGTACACCTGCACCAATGAGCCGGCAAGCTGGTGGATCTTCCCTGCAGAGCTCCAGGCTGGATCATTACCCAGAGTCCTTTGCAGCACGGGCTTCAGGTACGCACCGTAGATGGTCTGCAGCTGCTCTCTGTCTGGATAACTACAGGAGAGATGGATTAGTGTGTGTTTGTGCATATACAGTTGAAGTCAAAAGGTTACATAAAACCTGCAGAATCTGCATTTTTTTTTAGTACTGACCTGAATAAGATATTTCATATAAAAGACATTTACATATGTGACCCTGGACCACAAAACCAGTCATAAGGGTCTATTTTTCGAAATTGAGATTTCTACATGACCTGAAAGCTGAATAAATAAGCTTTCAATTGATGTATGGTTTTAGAACAATATTTTCAATATATGGAATCTGAGGGTGCAAAATAATCTAAATATTGAGAAAATCACCTTTAAAGTTGTCCAAATGAAGTTCTTAATGCATATTACTAATCAAAAATTATGTTTTAATATATTTACAGTAGGAATTTTACAAAATATCTGCATGGAACATGATCTTTACTTAATATCCTAATGATTTTTGGCATAAAAGAAAAATCAATAATTTTGACCCATACAATGTATTTTTAGCTATTGCTACAAATATACCCCATCGACTTAAGACTGGTTTGTACGCTTGATTCTTAATACCGTGTTGTTACCTGAATGATCCACAACTGTGTTTTTTGTTTGTTTTGTTTTGTTTTGTTTAGTGATAGTTGTTCATAAGTCCCTTGTTTGTGCTAAACAGTTAAAAAAAATCCTTCAGGTCCCACAAATCAGGGTAAATCTAACTTATTTTTTTCTTTTAGGAAACGTGTAAGTATCTTCTGCAGCTTCTGAAGGGCAGTACTAAATTTAAAAAATATGATATTTAGGTAAAATAAGAAAAATGTACACATCTTCATTCTGTTCAAAAGTTTTCACCCCCATCATGCAGGCACTGTGGGAAAGGGTTCAAATACACAAAAATGCTGGAAAACCAAAAATATTTGTGGGACCTGAAGGATTTTTATGAAGAATCAAGTTTTAAGAATCAAGCTTATGTAAACTTTTAAACAGGGTCATTTTTATAAATTCAACTATTATATTCTCTTATAGACTATATGTAAACACCTTTTATGTGAAATATCTTATTCAGGCCAGTACTAAATAAAAAAAATAACATGCATTTTATATGATCCCTCTTATTTTGGTAAAATAATGAACATTTTATAGATTCTGTAAACTTTTGACTTTAACTCTGTGTGTGTGTGTGTGTGTGTGTCAGTACTTACTCAATGGTGCAAATCCGTACAATCGAAGTGAAGCGTGACGTGAGCGTGTGCCGCCCCACAGCGCCGCCTGCTGACATGGACGCCACGATCTGAATGTTCTCCAGTCCGACCCACTCCAGGTTCTCATCATAGAAGCCTTGATATGTCAAGACCTGTGGAAGATCATCGTGAGAAACTAAACTGGTGCAAAAAACTGGTTCGCACTAAACAAAAGTGTGGCAAGTGACCTGCTGCAGGAAGGCGATGAGGTTGCTGGTGCCCCACTTGTCGGGTTTGGGCAGGTTGATGTCTTTGAGGTACAGTACCAGCCTCTCGCAGTCTTTAGGCCGGTATACACGTCCCGTGTTGGAGCTGATGACCAGACAGGTGTGTGAGAGTTTCTGCAGGACGTGACGGGAGGACGTCTGAGCGCTACAGTGCACCACGGCCACCTGCGTGGAGCGGAGCTGAGAGAACGCGCAACGCAGGAGCATCCTGACACACACACACAGATGTTATATTTTATTGCATTTCAGCTTTATTCCAATAAACGAAAATGTTTTTAATATTTTTATAGTAACCCTGAAGTATATTTGTGTCATACCCTTTTCCGCATCCCTCCGGCCCCACCAGCAGGAACGGCTGCCTGTGATTGGACGAGAGCCACGGGGTGAAGAGGTCGAGTCCGCGCTGCGTGTCGGGTGTGTGTATGACGGGGAGATTGTGTGGGTTATTGAGGTCGTCCGCAGACACACCTTCCCCTCGCTGCAGCTCATACGCACACAGACGGCCCGATGCGGGGTCGTAGTACGTGTCCAGGGGCTTGCGCGGGTCAGGAGGGCTTTCTCTGGCCCAACTCAGAACCTAAACACACATTCAAAACAACTTCATGATGATCACATAAACTAATTATCATCTAATTAATATATGACTGCCCACATTTGCATATCAAATCTTACTCCAGGGTTTTCAAACTAGGGGCCGGGGCCAGGGCCCATTAAAGGGCCTTAGCAAACAACAAAGGGGGCCGTAGAATGACTTAAAATAAATAATAATAATTTAATTATTCAATCAAATAATCTAAATTAAAATGCTGAAAACAAGTCATTAAAAAAAAAAAAAAAAAAAAAAAGTTAAAAAATGTTTTAATAAATCATTTTATTATAAGGACCAATTCAGTTAATTCAATTCTAGCTTAAATCAAATTGCACTGAAATGCTAAAAAAAAAAAAAAAAAAAAAACTGTAAAAAAATTAATATAGAAAATAAATAAAAAATATGTATTTTTTTTTTTTTATAGAATAAAGAATGTACTATTTAATATATTGAAAGAATCTAACTGAATTTAAATGCTAAAAGTAATTAAAAGTGTATTTTTAAAAAGTACATTTTAAAATATATTTTTTAAAAGAATCAACAATTAAAATTACAATTAAAAGAATTACAATTAAAATGCTTTATAATATTTTAATATTTTAAGGACCATATCTTGTTAAGTCAATTCTAGCTTAAAAATTGCACATGGAAATAATGCAAAAAAAAAAAAAAAAAAAGATGTAAAACTGAATTATGTGGGGGGTTTTATTCACATAATCTACTCAAATTAAAATGCTAAACTTAAAAACAAAAATGTAATTAACATATCACAAAAAAATAGAAATATTTTATAAAATAAAAAAGTACTATTTAATTCATTGAAAGAATCTAACTGAATTAAAATGCTAAATTTATTTTTAAAAAGTACATTTTAAAATATATTTTATAAAATAATCGAACACAATTAAAAATAAAATTATTTTATATAAACATTTTGTTTTAAGGACCAATTCTTGTTAAGTCAGTTCTAGCATGAATCAAATTGAATTGAAATGTTAAAAAAAAGTATTAAAATTGTACATGGAAAAAAAAGCATCAAAAAAGATCTAAAATTGAATTATGTGGTTTTTTTTAAATTAATATAATCTAACTGAATTAAAATGCTAAAAACATAAAAGCAAAAATTAAATATATAAAATATATAAAAATATAAAAATATTTTATAAAATAAAAAATGAAATGTTTATTAATTTATGTATGTACTTACTAAAAAAGAAAGAAAAAAAAACAGAACAAAAGTTTATTACAATAATCTATCTAAATTAAAAATGCTTACAAATGTAATAATTTATCTCAATTTTTCCCCTCAACAATTTTTTAAAGAACAACATATAGTTCTTGAAACTTCTGGAATCCCAAAATTAATTGTGGTTGATTCATTTAATACATCTCCCAGTTTGTGTTAATAAAAACAAACAGCTTTGTCAGGATTACAGCAGAATTATGGAAAAAAAAATTTTTTCAAGTTATACAGGTTGAGAACCACTGACCTACTCAATATTAAAAATCTTGACCCACCCTGATACATGGCAGTGTAAACCACACAAGGTTTACAGGTTATTTCCATAGACACACAGATGTATTAAATGTACAGAGGATATACATAAACTGTCTGTTTATTTCTACTTGTCAGAGACAAAATGGAAAATTACCACGAAAACTAAATTATGACTCTTTATGGTGCAAGAAACCTTGAGTGACATTAAGAGCGGACAACATAAAATGTAGATTGTGACCCCTGACCATTTCACATCAAAGTTTCACTGCCAGAGACACTGCTGCTCCTTCAAAACTCAAGTTTTAAATTACGACTGGTCATAAGCGTTAATCTAAGGGAGCGGCTCCTGAATTTAATGACGGGCGGCAAGGCTGAGCAGGCATGAAATTACATTTCCCATAAATCAGGAGGCTCTGACCTCCTTGGCGAACTCCTGGCGGCATTTGAGCGTGAGATTTCCTCCCAAACCACGGATGAGTCCCACGACGAACTGTCCTCTCTCCCTGACCCCTCTCAGATGGGACAAACCATTCAGCACCGTCCCGACCAGACTGGTGTCAACCACAAAATCACTCTGCAGAGAGAAACGGAGATGTTTAAGATGCTGTGAGCATGTGCGGTCAGTGCTAAAGGAATGTGTTCACGGGACCTGTTTGAGAACCCAGTCCAGAGCTCTGTGGAAATAATCTTTGAGCCAGTTCTCCAGGTTCATCCTGTTGTCTTCATCTTCTCTCTTCAGCCACGACTTCACAAGAGAGCCAATGTCAGTGTCTTCATCACTGCAACACACACAGGGACACATAAAATTACTGAAAAAATATAAATAAAATTGTAAAAATGTTTAAATTAAAAGTGTAAATTAAAATAAAACAAATGTTTATTTAAATTACTTAACTGAATCAAAGTGCTAAAAATATAATGAAAAATGCAAATGGAAAAAAAAAAAACAATTTAAATTGTTAAAAAAGTAAATGGAATTTTCTTTAACTTTTTTAATTTTTTACAATTTTTTTTTTAATTTATTAAAATAACCTAAATGAATGTGAAAATAATAATAATAATAATAATAATAATAATAATAATAATAATAATAACAACAACAATAATAATAATAATAATACTTATTATTATTATTATTATTATTATTATTAAATTAAATATTAAAAAGGAAATGTACAAATCTAACTGAATTAATGTAAATGTTAAAAAAGTTGATTTATTTAATTACATTTAATTTTTAAAATTAATTTAAATATATTATTCATTTCATTTCTTATTTATTTACATCTAATTAAAATAATCAAATTGAATTAAAACGCTAAAATGAAAAAGTTAAAAGAAGGAAAAATGTAAAAGCAAATCTAACTGAATTAAAATGCAATACAAAATGTAAATGTAAAAACGTTTATTTATTAAAAAACTTTAACTGGATTAAAATTCTAAAAAAAATAAAAATGTTGCAATTATTTTATTTATTAAATCTTTAAAAATTTATTTCTTAAAATAATCAGACTGAACGTGCTAAAAATTGGTTTTTAAAAATGTAAAAAAAAAATGAAAAAACATGTAAATGTAAAAAAAGCTTCTTTATTTAAACTAATCAAATTTAATTTAAAAGCTAAAATATAATGAAAAAACATAAAAATGGAAAAAATATAAAAGCAAATGTTTATTTAAATAATCTAAATAAATTAAACTGTTAAAAATGTGGTGAAAAATGTATATGTAAAAAATACGTATTTTTACTTAAATGAATTAAAATGCTAAAAAAAGTAATAAAAAAGAAACTTATAAAAAAAGCAAAACAAATATAAAGTACACAAAATACGTAATAAGTGTTTATTTAAATAATCCAAATGAATTAAAACGTTAAATGTAATGAAGAAAGTATAAATCTTTAAAAATGTTAATTTACTTATTTATTAAAAAAAATGAACTGAATTAAAACACAAAAATTGTAATGAAAAAATGTAGAAACTTAAATGCAAAACGTAAACGTTTATTTATTTTATGAATTAAAATAATGTAACTGAAAAATATGGAAATAAGAAAAAGTTGGAGCGTTACCTGAGGAAGATCATGCCCATGCGGGAGATGGTGGCTGGCGAGGCGCAGCTCAGATCGTGGGTCTCAAACAGGAAGTTGACGTTGGGGCCAAACTGAATCCTCTCACCGCTGGGCATCGTGAGTAAACGATTATCATCCAGCACAGAGTTTAACGACTCGATCCACTCTGGATCAATGTCTCCATCGCATACAATCCATGAGCTCACCTCTGAAAGACAGAGAGAATGACAAAGGCAAACAGAAATCTCGAATTAACTTACTTTCAAGTGTGTGTATTTGGTGTTTGTTTGTGTTAATCTGTGTGTTAACATTCACTGAGCTTGTTCATGTGTGTATGTGTTGTGTATTTGTCCTCACCCTGTGGCTCTCGCACCACCTGTCTGGCGGAGGACGTCAGCACCCCGTCGGACCACTCTCGTGTGTCCATGTCGATGTGGCCCAGCAGCTGCTGTCGTGGCATGGCTTTGGGGTTCATGGTGTACTGTTTGACCACACGGCCCATCTTGCTCAGTGCCGCCCGCAGCATCCTCCAGAGAGTGGACTTCCCCGCCCCGCTGGGCCCGACCACCACCACACCCATCCGCTGCCGCAGCTGCTCGTACAGCTCCAGTGCCTTCTTTATCTATACACAAACACATATGCATACAGATCCATAGTGCATTGCTGTAGCTCTAGCACTAGAGCATGGATTTGATTCCCAGGCAATGCATGAGCTGAAAAAGTGTCAGTGCAAAGTCAATTTGGATATTAGTATTTGTCAAATGCATAAATGTACACTACCAGTCAAAAGTTTTTGAACAGTAAGATTTTTTTATGCCTCTTTAAAAACCGGTTTTTATTTAATCCAAAGTACAGCAAATACAGAAAAAATTGAAATATTTTTACTATTTAAAATAACTGCTTTCTATTTGAATATGTTATAAAATGCAATTTATTCCTGTGATCAAAGCTGAATGTTTGAGCATCATTATTCCAGTTCCCAGTGTCACATGATCCTTCAGAAATCATTCTAATATGCTGATTTGCTATTTAAGAAACATTTATTACTATTATTATTAAAAATAATTAATAAAAAGTATTTTTTTTTTTTTCACAAAAGTAAATTTGTTTCAGGATTTTTTGATTAATATAAAGATCCAAAGATCAGCATTTATCTGAAATAAACAGCTTATACAATATACCATTCAAAAGCTTGGAGTCAGTATTTTTTTGGGGGGAAAGAAATTATAGAAATTAATACTTTTATTTAGCAAGGATGGTTTAAATTGATCAAAAGTGATAATAAAACATTTATAATGTTTTATTAAAATTTCTATTTCACATAGATGCTGTTCTTCTGAACTTTGTATTCATCAAAGAAACCCCCCGAAAAATGTCAACATAATAATAATAATAATAATAATTAAATAATAATAAATAATTAATGTTTTTTTTTTTTTTTTTTTTGAGCAGTAAATCAGATTATTAGAATGATTTCTGAAGGATCATGTGACTGGCGTAATGATGCTAAAAATTCAGCTTTAAAATCACAGGAATGAATTGCATTTTAAAATATATTCAAATAGAAAAGTTATTTTAAATAGTAAAAATATTTTCTGTTTTTGCTGTACATTGGATCAAATAAACGCAGGCTTGGTGAGCAGAGGAGACTTCTTAAAAAAAAAAAAAAAACAACATTAAAAATCGTACTGTTCAAAAACTTAAAAATTTAATTACTTGAAATAAAATGCGCGTTAAATAAAATATGAAAAACATAATATTTTATGCAACATTTCTCATTTTTATTTAGTTTAAATTTATGTACTAAAATAACTAAATCCAAAACTGAAACACAATTAATAAATAAAGTAATAAAAATTATTAATTTATTACATTTATTAAAATATTTATTAAAAATCAATAAATAATTAATAAAAATATTTTAATATGTAAATAAATAAATAACAATGTTTAACAATATATCTAAAAATCACATAAATAAATTATAACAATGACTCATGATCAATGACTATGTTTACATGGGATTTTGGCAATATTGCAATTAAACTTTACCTCATTTAAATTAAATTTAACTTTATTGCAATTAAACTTTAGTCATGTAAACACCTTAATCACAAGTGCTTGTATGTAAATGGAAGCTGTGTGTTACTCGCACAACTTCATAAATGAACCCTGACATTATTCTGTAGTTTTCCCTCCACTCCGAATTGCTAAAAAATAACCACACTTTCTAGCAAATAATCAGAATAATGAAAACTGCATGTAAACGGGAGTAAAGAGGTTTGCTTGTGTAATGTTAACACCTTACTCTGCTTATTACAAATAATTACATTATTGGTGCACATATAAACATAGACGATGGTAAAACAGATACCTGACTGGGTATGATCTCCAGCCGTGCCTCTTCATAAACGGCCAGCAGGGCGGATTTGAGCATCTCATACTCCACGTCCTTAAAGTCGACTCCAGGAAACACGTCTCTGACCAGGGCGTCAAATCGAGAGCTGTCTGCAAACGTCAGCTTTGACATGGTGTTTAACCTCAAAGCCTGAACCACTAACCCGCTCTCCTTCACTACAGACAGACAGAGAGAGAGAATAAAGAGGTGAATTGATCCTGGACAGTTTATTGATCAAGTTCATGTGAGACTGTCTTACAAGGGTTGCCGCTTTGTCTCTGTAGCTGCAGTAAACTCCCACAGCCTCTCAGTACTGTCTTTAGTGCACGTAAACCCCAGTCATAGTGCTGCTGCGGCGTCAACAGCTCCCTGCACACAAACACACACATATTCACATAGAAATTACACCGAAAAATCTAGGGTCAGTGGATATCTGGGGCTCATATGGATGCATTTGGAATCAGAATTTGATTAAAATCACATACATACATATATGTGACCCCGGACCATAAAACCAGTCATAAGTGTAAATTTCTCGAAATAAGCTTTCTGTTGATGTATGGTTTGTTAGGAAAGGACAATATTTGGCCAAGATATTTGAAAATCTGCAAAAAAAAATCAAAACACTGAGAAAATCACCTTTAAAGTTGTCCAAATGAAATTCATAGCAATGCATATTACTAATCAAAAATGAAGTTTTGATATATTTATGGTGGGAAATTTACAAAATATCTTCATGGAACATGATCTTTACTTAATATCCTAATGATTTTTGGCATAAAAGAAAAATCAATAAATTTGACCCGTATTTTTGGCTACTGCTACAAATATACCTGTGCAACACAAGACTGGTTTTGTGGTCCAGGGTCACATATATGATATAAAATATATATACAGTTGAAGTCAAAAGTTTACATACACTTGATTCTTAAAGGGGAAGTCCACTTCCAAAACAAAGATTCACATATCATGTACTCACCCCCTTGTCATCTAATATGTTCATGTCTTTGTTTCTTCAGTCGTAAAGAAATTATGTTTTTTGAGGAAAACATTTCAGCATTTTCCTCCATATAATGGACTGATATGGTGCCCCGATTTGAAACTTCCAAAATGCAGTTTAAATGCGGCTTCAAAGGATGCCAAATGCGGTTGTAAATGATCCCAGCTGAGGAAGAAGGGTCTTATCTAGCGAAACGATTGATTATTTTCATTACAAAAATACAATTTAAATACTTTTTAATCTCAAACGCTCATCGTGCCTTTCTCTCCCTGAACTCAGTGTATTCTGGCTCAAGGCAGTTAGGGTATGTCAAAAAACTCTGATTGTATTTTCTCTCTCAACTTCAGAAATCATTTTAAAATCATCCTACATCACTGCAGAAGTACAGACCCAGTCTTTGCAAAGTGAACATGCAAAGAAGATCAAACACCCTTAACAAAAAAAGTTAAAAAAGCGATATAGGACGATTTTGAAGTTGAGGGAGAACATGAGATGGGAGTTTTTCGACATACCCTAACTGTCATGAACCGGAACAAAAACAGTTCAGGCAGAGCAAAACAAGACGAGCGTTTGACATTAAAAAGTATATAAATTGCATTATTTTATTAAAATAACCGATCATTTCGTTAGATAAGACCCTTCGTTCTCAGCTGGGATCATTTACAACCGCATTTGGGATCGTTTGAAGCTGCATTTAAACTGCATTTTGGAAGTTTGAAAATCGGGGCACCATATCAGTCCATTATATGGAGAGAAATCCTTAAATGTTTTCCTCAAAAACATAATTTCTTTATGACTGAAGAAACAAAGACATGAACATCTTGGACAACAAGAGGGTGAGTACATTATATGTGAATCTTTGTTCTGGAAGTGGACTTCTCCTTTAATCCTGTGTTGTTGCCTGAAGGAAATCAGCTGTGTTTCTTTGTTCATGAGTCCCTTGTTTGTCCTCAACAGTTAAACTGCCTGCTGTTCTTCAGAAAAATCCTTCATGTCCCACAAATTCTGGGTTTTTTCAACATTTTTGTGTAATTTAACCCTTTCCCACAGTCATGCCTGCATGATTTTGAGATCCATCTTTTCACACCGAGGACAACTGAGGGACTCGTATGCAACTATTACAGAAGGTTCAAACACTCACTGACAACTTTTTGAATTTGAAGATCAGGGTAAATTTAACTTATTTTGTCTTTTGGGAAACATGTAAGTATCTCCTGTAGCTTCTGAAGGGCAGTACAAAATTAAAAAATATGATATTTAAGGTAAATAAGAAAAATGTACACATCTCCATTCTGTTCAAAAGTTTTCACCCCCGGCTCTTAATGCATCGTTTTTCCTTCTGAAGCATCGAGTGATTGAACCTCCTGAAGTAGTTGCATACGAGTCTCTCAGTGTGAAAAGATGGAATTCAAAATCATACAGTCATTGTTGGAAAGGGTTCAAATACACAAATAATGCTGAAAAAAAAAAATTTGTGGGACCTGAAGGATTTTACTGAAGAACAGCAGGCAGTTTAACTGTTCAGGACAAACAAGGGACTCATGAACAACTATCACTAAACAAAAAAAAAAAAAAGCAGCTGTGGATCATTCAGGTAACAACACAGTATTAACAATCAAGCGTATGTAAACTTTTGAACGGTAATTTTTATAAATTCAACTAATATTTTCTCTTGTGGACTATATGTAAACATCTTTTATGTGAAATATCTTATTCAGGTCAGTACTAAATAAAAAAAAAAATAACATGCATTTTGTATGATCCCGCTTATTTTGGTAAAATAATTAACATTTTGCAGATTCTGTAAGGTGTAAGTAAACTTATGACCTCAACTTTGAACAAATACAAATTGATCAGGCCTTAAGCACACTCTCTAGTCACTACCTGGCAAGATTAAATATAGCGACCAATTTTCGTCCGAGCGTCTTTCCTTCTTTAAATCCCTCCGAATACAGGATGACCTCAGCGATGAGCTCGTTATCGGGACTCGTCATTGCAACCGGTCGGAAGAGCTGCTTCAGATTATCTGGCAACTTCTGCCGCCCTCCGTATCCTTTACCCGCAGGGTTCAGAGTAATAAAGACGCCTGAATTTGGATCCAGCTCCACCTGAAAACACACACAACACAGAGTCTTCCTTCTGTAACACAAAATTTGAGTTTAAAAACCTCTGCTGGTGTTGTATTTTTTATGCCTAGTTGGCAGCTCACTAGGTTTTGGCAGAGCACTGAAGCGTTTCACCTCTTTATTGAGCAGCTGGCAGGTGGTCCGCTGGTTCTTCAGTGAGTTCTGGATGGCTTGTATCTGCATGGAGACGGCGGAGAGCACGGCCTCCTCCAGACGATTGAACTCGTCAAAACAACCCCACGCTCCACACTTCACCAGCCCGACGAAGATACGGCCCATGGATTTCACATCTATACCCTAAAACACAGATATTAGACACTTTTCACACACAAAACAAGTTAAACTGCTCTAAAACTCAGCTTACTAACTTTTCCAGTGGCACCACATCTGTTATCCTTAGTAACATGGAGCTTAATGCATAGTTTCCTAGCATCAAGATGATACAGAATACTTTTTAATTTCATTAAACAGACACATTAAAAGCTTCACATTAAGACCCGATCAGCATATTTGTGTTTGCGCTGAGGGGAGCTTCAAAGGTTTCTACGTGTTTTTGCAACATTGAGTAATGTATCACAGACATATCTCACCAACCCTTTCATAAACAAAGTGTAGAGAGAGTGTAAATAAGAGATTCATTGTGCATGGTGGAGAGCTTCGTTGATTATGGCACTTTGTGAGATTGCGATTAACTAAGATGAGTGACAGCTTTTGATGATTTTTAAGGGAGTTTGTAAATGAGATATTGATTTAATACAACAGTTAAACAGAAAGTTAATATTAAGTGACTTACATTGTCTGGCTATAACACTATTGGCTGATTTTGCTCTATTTCATCATCAAAAATAGCTTGAAACAAGTCACAACTGAGCAATCACAGCAATGTTTCGCTTATGAATGAACGTGCGTTTTCAAATGAATCAGTCAATTATTCAATTTCCCACTCATAAAGACAGTCACTTGCTTTATTCCTGAATGAATCAGCTGTTCGAACGAATCAAATGAATGAATGATTCAGTAATTAAATCAGTGACTTGCCTCTACCTACTGGCAGTTTTAGTTTCATTTTTAAAGCATCTTTTCAGTTATTTAAATCATTTAATATTTCTATATTCAAAATTTTATATTTAAAAAATTAATCTCAACATGAGTTTATGAATTTGCACACATGCCACCTCTGAGCCTCATTAAACATATGAAAATACACCAGAAAATACGCCACTATTGTGTTCTTCTTTGCCACCTCTATAGTACAAATGAAACTTGTTAATTGATTTCATTTGATTGGTAACTTATTCTTATCCTGCTGTTTTAATTAGAAATTTTAAAAAGCTTATAAAATATAATTTTTTAAAAATCTGACATAAAAGATGACATACTTTTAATAAAGTTAGAAAAAAGCCATTACAAAGAAAAAAAACAAAATTCCCCTGTAAACCACTTTAAGAAGTCAAATATCACCTCGTAATGGGAATGCTAATTTTTTTATCAGATTTTTTTTATTATTGATTAGAAGGTGCTTCTAAAATTTTGACAGATTTTTTAAGTTAGGAGCACAAGTACTTGGGTATCTTACTTCAGAGATATTGTTTTGCTGGAAGGTACCACTGCAAGGCTCAATGGCGCAAAGAACAGCACTATTCAGATTTAGACAAATATTTCGGTGATGTTGTTAGACTGAAAAGTTGACATTCCTACTGAGCTTATTTGTGAATTTTATTTCTTTTATTTCTCCTCATCCTTTTTCTATTCAAGTGGACAGCTTCATGGCATCTGTTTGTACATAGTTCTTTTGAACTGTGATTTGTTTCTGAAGTGAAACCAAAAATCTGAATAAAAATGTTGATAAAAAAAAAAAAAAAAAGCGTAAATTTGACATTGTTCTCTCTTCTGACTGCTGATATCAGTCTCTTTCATTTTTTTTCCTTTGATTGTAAGTCATGAAAACACTACTGTGGCATTTTTCTTTTGCTATGTGAGCAAATGTAAATGCAAAAATACATTTGTGGTACTCTCCTATTCACTGCTCTTGGATTTTACCCAACTATGATGACTTCCGCTATGAGAAACCCAGAAATGTGAGAAAGGTGCATTAGAATAATTTCTGAAGACTGGAGTAATGATGCTGAAAATTCAGCTTTGATCTCAGAAACAAATTACATTTTAACATATTTTCAACATATATAACATATTTCACTGTTTGTACTGTTTTTTGATCAAAATGCAGCCTTGGTGAGCAGAACAGACTTCTTTCAAAAGAAATCTTACAGACTCCAAACTGTGCACCAACAGACCATGAAAGATCTAGTTTATTGATTTCCATCAAGACCCAAAGGAACTATAGGTGGAGTGTCTTTTATTTATTATGTGTGTGTGTACATGTATGTTTGTGTGTGTACCTCATCACAGTTGAACACCAACACCTGTCTTCCAAACAGTCCTCCCAGGGCTTTGACGGACTCTGTCTTGCCGGTTCCCGCGGGGCCGTAGGGATTCCCACCCAAACCCATTTTCATGGCCTGTGTCAGTGTCAGATAGCACTTATCCGTCAGGGGTGTGTGAACCAGTTTAGGAGCATTACCCTGTGAGAACGCGAGAGAGAGAGTCAATCCCTGCGGAGCCGCCAAAAGATCTGTTTCTATCATATGAGACTGAATGACATCCATTGTAGCACCTGTCCAGTAAATATGAAACCTCACGACAAAATCAGCTTGTGCACAGCCGCTCAAAAGTTTGGGGTCAGTAAAATTTTTTTTTTATTTTATTTTTTTTTAAGAAATTCAAACTTTTATTCAGCAAGGATGCAATAAATTGACTAAATGACAGTAAAGACATTTTTTAAAAATTACCATTTCATATAAATGCTTTTCTTTTAAACTTTCTATTCATCAAAGAATCCTGAAAAATAAAATGTAGGATGTTTTCCACAAAAATATTTGGCAGCACTACTGTTTTCAACATTGATAATGGCATATTTGAAAAATCAGCATATTAGAATGATTTCTAAAGGATCATGTGACACTGAAGACTGTAGCAATGTTGCTGAAAATTCAGCTTTGGTCACAGGAATAAATTATATTTTACAATATATTAACATAGAAATCAGCTATTTTGAAAGGCGAGACCCTGCAGGTCAAAAGGGTAAAAAAAATTAACTAATAGTTATCGCCTTACTTACCCAGTTGATTGATTACATTATAATTGCAAACATTATTTGTATTAAAGGTTTTCTAAAATGTTAGGTTTAAATATGCAAATAAGGCATTATTTAATGAAATATGGGTTAATTTGCATACATTTCTAGTACAAAAATCTAAACAATGGATGAAGTCAGTTTCAATTTTTTTTTTTTTTTTTTTTTTTTTTTTTACATATTAGAGTCAAATGTTTTTACAGAGGGAATTTGGGGTATCTCATTTTGTCACTCCATAATTCAGAAAATACTTAGAACAGCCAGAAAACAATATTATTTTCACAATTTTGGGGGGAATAAAATGTTGTATATAATCAAGCAAATTATACATGAACAAATCCCTCTGTAAAAACCTTCAGGATATAGACAGGAATAAAAATGTAAAGTTTGGTGTGTGTCAGTGTTACTGAAGTGGAGATTTATGGCTCAGTGTAGGAGAAAAGGCTCATTTTGGGAAAACAGCCTTTAAAAATATGTACTGTTATTGAAATCTATTGACACAACTGGATAAAGTGCTATAAAAGAAACACTTAACAGTGTATGTTGGTTGTTTTCTTTCCACTAGTAAAAACACAAAAAGCACAAAATCTCAAATTTGACAGGTGCATGAAAAAAAAAAAACAGTGTTTTTGCCTGCAGTGTCTCCCCTTAAAATGTAATAATATTTCAGAATATTATGTTTTTTCTTTTACTGGATTTTTTTTTTTTTTGGAATTTAAAATACATTAAAAAAAAACCTTAACTAACCCCAAACTTTTAGTGCACAGATGTCAATGGTCCAAAAAAAAAAAAATTTTTTTTTGTACAGTACCAACCAAACTTTGCTAAATATGTCTAACAAAATAATACTTTTTGCTGATGTTACTTCATAATTTTCCACAATGTGAGCATCCGGTCACATTATATTATTAATATTCAAGTCAATTTTGTAAATTGAGCTGATCACCTGATACTCATAGGTGTAGTTAAACTCTGCGTCCACCATCTGTATGGAGCAGCGCTGGTCTGCGTTCAGGTAGAACCGCAGCTGTTTTTTCCAGATCCAGTCGTCGGTGTTGTGAATCTGTGCTTCTCTCAGACTCTGGACCACTGAGATGTTGTGGATCACATCCAGAATCAGAGCTTTCAGTTTTGACTGCAGAACTCTTGATTCTGCAAAACAAAACCATCAGAAATTATGCAACAGACCTGCATTTAATAGCTACTGACTGCTTTTAAAAGCTGAAGCTGGAGGCTGAAGTTTAATACTTAATGTCAAGGTTTGTTCAAAGCAAGCACTGCTAATAATGAACAAGTCCTCACACACACTTGAAGTACAGATTAGATTGAGAGCAGGGGTGGAGAGCATGTAATGCGTTTTTATCAAACAGAGGCATTTAAAGAACAGGCTGGAAGTGTTTGTAATGGACCATTTCAACCCTGAAGCAGCAGTTTCTCCAGAGTGACTTATACGCAGAATTAGCCATAATCACTGTTAACAGTGAGACTCATCAGAAGCTCCATTTACTTGAATTTATTGTGAATCGCAGTCAATAAAACCCTGAGCGCATAAATGGACCAAAGAGCTTTATGGATATTCACATCGCTTTATTCATTTGATTAACCTGACAATTTGTGAACACTGTAAATATGCAGCCAGAAAATTAGAGGCTTCATCTATCGCCTGCAGTCAGAAAAAACACTGAAATTCACATTAAAGAAATTAAAAAAACAGAGCGTAGTCAAACAAAAACACACACATTTGCTATTTTAAAATTAGGAAATCATTTGATTTAATATAATCATAAAGAAGACCAATTATAGTAATTATTTCTTATTTTTCAGGACATCCTCAAATGGTGCTTACTTGTCATGTAAAACACTAATATAGTAACAATACAATAATTATAAAACAAGAAACATTTATTATGTATATGACCCATACTGGTTAAACTACTACTGTAACCTGAACGTTAAAATGTAAAACTTGTTAAAGGCGACTATAAAGTCATAAATGTATTTAAGAACCATTTAAAGTGAGGTTAAACACACACGCAGATTCAGGTGTTGTTGTACCTGCAGTGTCGTCCGTGTTGCCGTCTACGCTTGTGTAGCTCTCTAGTTTGGCAGTGAGCTCCAGCTCCAGCTGATGGAGGTTCTGCTGTCGGATGGCGTTCTCCACATCCGCTGTGAACTGGATCTGCTCTGCCAGGCACAGAATCTGGAAACAGAGTCACTCCAGTCACTTCAGCTGAACCACTGAGACTCATGGGTGTTTCTGACCTGTGTGTGTTACCTGAGAAGGGAAGCGCGTGGGATCCACGTTTCCTTTCTTTCCAGCATTCACACACTCACACAGAAGATGCTTCAGGGTGTTTTTCATCTCTGTGGAAAGAGCGCTCAGCCAAACCTGACATCAACCCACAAAATTAAAGAAATATAATATATAAAATAATAAAATATATTTATACAGTATATTTCATATATTAAAAATTACAATTTATAGACATTTTATACTTTCATATTTCATATTATTTTAATTTTGTGGGTTGGTGTCAGGTTTTACTTATATACAAACATATTTATAGATATTTTAAATAGATACCCGACACCAACCCACAAAAAAATAAAAATAAAATAAATATTAAAAAAAAATTGAAAACACACACACACACATATATTATATATATATAAAATAAAGAAATATATCTCAAACCTGACACCAACCCACAAAATTAAATAGTTAATACAAAAAAATAAAATATAAAACATTTATAAATAAAATGTTTTTATATATAAAACAAACACATATATCTCAAACCTGACAACAAGCCACAAAATTAAAAATTACATATAAAAGAATAAAATATCTAAAAATAGCTTTTATAAGCTTTTATAAATAATAAATATTCAAAAATCTCAAACCTGAAACCAACCCAAAAAATGTAAGGAATATTAAATTAAAATTAATAAAACATAAAACACACTTTATATACAGTATATTTTATATATTACAAATTACAAACCTGACACCAACCCACAAAATTAAATATTAAATACGAAAGAATAAAATATAAAACATTTATAAATAAAATGTTTTTATTTATAAAACAAATATTAAACCTATAAATATTATATATAAATATATATCTAAATATCTATATATAAATATATCTCAAACCTGACACAAACCCACAAAATTAAATATTAAATACAAAAGAATAAAATATAAAACATTTATAAATATAATGTTCTATAAATAAAATAAATACATATCTCAAACTTGACACAAACCCACAAAATTAAAAATTAAATATAAAAGAATAAAATATCTTAAAGTAAAAGCTTTGATACATAATAAATATATCTCAAACCTGACACCAACCCAAAAAATTAAAGGAATATTAAATATAAATTTATAAAATATAAAACACAGACACACACACACACACACACACACACACACACACATATATATAATGTAATACAATTAACAGAATGTCACATTATAAGCCCAAATCATGAGACAACTAAAACACAATCAGTACACTATAGCCATGTACACACAGACAGCATGACAGAGATCTGACCTCCACGTTATTGGAGATGCTGATGGTGTTCTGGAGTGGCACCGTCTCGCCTTCCAGTGATTTCATGGCTGTGATGCTCTGAAAACTCTGATCAAACTCCACACTGCTGATGCCTTAAACACAATATTATTTCAAGTCTGTATATGCAGCTGCTTGGGCGATTATTCTAAACAAGTTTGTGCGTGAAGAGTTTCTTCAGGTGTGTGTGTCTGTGTGTGTGCTACCTGCAAAGAGTTTCTTCAGGTGTGTGTGTATGACAGTAGGGTTTGTGGCCTGTCCGAGAATCTCCAGTAGATCGTCGTCTCCAATGAAATAAAACCGAGGAAATGCAGAACGCTTCTCCTGCAAGGGTCAAAAGTCATTAAAATATTCATAAAAATCTAATTAAAATATTTAAATATTAATACAAAAAATACAGATATATGATAAATAACATACTTTTATATTTATATTAATTTGACATTTTTTATATTGATTATTTCTACTAAAAAAAAGGCAAAAAGGCACAGAAATTGAATTTTAAATGGAAAATGGATTTTTAAAATAAATCAAAAATAGCAAAAGTATTTTTATTTAAATATAAGTATTTTTAATATTGTGCCTTTTTAGTTTTACATTGCTTTTTCATGTTTTTGCTATGATGGTAATATGGTGATAAATATATATTAAATTATTATATATTATATGTTACTATTTTATATTTATATTTTATTATATTACATTATAGATATTATTATTTATTAAAATATATAAAAAGTTACTTTACATATATTTTAATATAATATATAATATATATGGCTCCAGAAATATGTTGGCAAATGTTAATAATAATAATAATAATAATAATAATAATAGATATATTTGTGCCACAATCAGAAGGCAGCACTGCTTTATATTATTTACATATGTAAATATGTATTTTTCCTGTATTTTCATATCAAACCAATGAAAAATGATTCTTGTTAATACAGGACAAATACATTAAAAATAATTTTAAATTAGAAAATTTTTAATACATTTTTTGTGTGTATTTAGTTATATTATAAATTTAAATATATATTATATAGGCTTCACCTCCAGGAATTCATTGAGGGATTTCTGGCAGCGCTGTAACTGGTCCAGGATGGTGACGAGGGAGTTTCTGATTCCTGCTCGAGTTGTGAGTGACGTGACCCTGCTGTCCCTCTGAACATCTGACATGATGGCCCTAAACACACATACACATGTGAGCAATTCTACATTCATCTCTTTCACCCATCCCAGCATCCTCTCCCTCCCTGCTCACCTGAAATCCTGGTCCACCCTCTGAAAGCGGGCCTGTTCCCGTGGCAGCGCCCCACGCCCAAATATGGGCTCGAGGTAGACCCACTTCCTCTGGATGGTGTTAAGATTCTGAAGGTACTCGTCAAGGTCGGCCAGTCTGGTTTCCCACAGAGACACTTTGTCCTGGAAGCGAAGGTAATAGGGCGAGTCCTTGAGCGACTGCAGAAGGCAGCGGTTGTCGCCCACCTGGTTGACCATGTCCCTCCAGTCCTTGATGACGCGCAGAGAGCCGCACTGACTGTCAGTGTAGTCTGTCAGGGTGAAGCACGCGCCGGCGCCCCACAGCTCCAGCTCCCGCAGGGCCTCGCGGATGGTGACCTCGGCCTGAGCGCGACTGTTCAGATCCTGAGCACGGACACAGAAATTATTACGGTGAGTGTTTCTGACCTAGATCATGTTTTGGGGGACAAACTGCTAAAAAAAATGCCTGTAGAGCTCAGATAATGTTCATAAACAAACTAAATAATTTCAATTTAGTTGATTTTTTTCCATGTTAATTTAACATTTTGTCCTACACTACGGAAGCCTGTTTCCGTCGCTGAATTAAAAAAAAAAAAAAAAAAAGGTTATTGCAACTTATCTCTGACTTTTTTTTTTATCAGAATTCCAAGATATAAAGCAATTCTGAAAAATAAAGTAGCAATTGTGAGTTATAAAGTCAGAATTCCGAGATATAAACTCGCAAATCTGTGAACATATCAGTCTTTTAGTCTTTTTTTTTTCCTCAGAACTGGACTTTATAACTCGCAACTTGCGTGTTCATATCTCACAATTCTGAGAAAAAAAAAGTCAGAATTGGGGATACAAACTCGCAGTTGCAAGAAAAATTATTATTTCTTGCAATTGTGAGTTTATATCCCGCAATTCTGACTTTTTATCTAGCAATTCTGACTTTATAACTCGCAATTGTGAGTTTATATCTCACAACTCTGAAAAAAAAAAAGTCAGAATTGCGAGTTTATGTGACGCAATTCCGAGAAAAAAAAGTCAGAATTGCAAGATAAAAGTCGTTATTACCTTTGTTATTTTTTATTCAGTGGCGGAAACGAGCTTCCATACTAAACAGACTTGACCGCATTGCAAAAAATGATTGCCAAAAATCCCTCAATTAATTCCTAGAGGAAGCATATATTCAATAAAATATAATATATATTTAATAAAACTGTTACTATATGTATATTATTATTATTGTTGTTTTTTGTAATTATTAAAATACTTTTACCTACTCACATATTTATAATCAAAAATTTAAAAAAGTATTAATTTAAAATAACCCATCAAAAATAACAGAAACATACTTTTTTTTAAATTAATTATTTATACTACTAATGTGTTACATAAATCATAAATATTATATAATTCTAGTTCAGTTTATGCTTAACAACTAACAAATATCTGTCAATGGGGTAAAAAAGCATAAAAAAAAAGCATAAACTTGTTTCCCCTTTGGTAGATTTTTTTTCTTGTTTTATGCTTAAACTTAATTTTTCAGAAATCAATACTTAATACCTTCTGTAATTTTGTTTGTGTCTTAATTTAAGAATGTTTAGATATTTGTACTGAAAAACAAGACAAAAATACTAAAGGGCAAATTAAGCATTATGGATGTGACACATAAATGCTTAGAGAATGTATGCGTTACCAATATACCAAACTATTTGTTTATATTTTAATAAACCCTTGTTGATGGAGTTGAGACATCAGAAATATATCAGTCTATGCATGAGTTTTCTATGTTAAAAAAGAGAAATAATCATGCGTTATGGATGTGACAAAAAAGGACACAGTTCTTGAGAGACTATATACTTTGTAGGATTTCTGCAAATTCAAATGCACAAACCAGATGCTCTTCACAGAACATATCATTGTTACTTTATTTTTTTTTTTGATGTGTCTGTTTATGAGGAATATGTACTATTATGGATGTGACAAGCCTGAAAACAGCACTTACCAGACTATGGAAAATCATGCAGTAAAAATAAAAAAAAAAATGCTTTAAAAACTCTGAGAGAGACCTCACATGCATATTTGAACCACCAAAAATGTTGACATCAGTATAGTAAAAACCTTTGGTTAAAAACTTGATTTTTTCTTGGGAAGTTTGACATTTGCATGGAATTACCCTAAATAAGAAAATCTTTTTTTTGCAGTGCATGACAGTAAAGCATGACCTGAAGGGTGTGTTTGTACCTTGAGCTCCAGGGCTTTGTCGATGATGTTGTCAGCGACTCGCAGCAGGTCTCTGAACTGCAGTCTCTCTAGCGTGGTTCCTCTGGGCAGAGAGACGAGCCGGAACAGATCCAGCCAGTGCTCCTGAGAGAGGTGCTCACCTCGCACGTACTTCAACACTGGAACCACGGCCTAAAACACACACACACACACAGATCCTTAACACACCCGTGTTTTGCCCAACAACAATTCAAAAAGTAGCAATAATTGAACAATAATCAAATCTAAACGTCAAATCATTTTAAGTACTTAACTACAGACAATGTATATTTATAATTTTTAATTCATTTGCATAATTAATTATTAATATTATTACAATTATTTCTAAATATAAATATATAGTAAACTAAAATGTAGGCATATTTTTAATGTTTAATTAAATATATAAATATTTTTATTTAGAAAAATATAATCTGTCACAACAGTGAAAAATGCAAGCCTAGTTAAGTTAGTAGCAGCACTAATTTTAACTATAACAAACACTCCAAATGACCTGAACATGACCTATCCCACACGCACAACAAAATTTCCACAGAATACCAGTAAATAACTGGAATAATCCAGCCGTCAGACCTTGTATCTGTCCACTTCCTTCTGCAGTTTGACAGACATGCTGCTGTGCTCCTCCAGCTTCCTCAGACGGTCATGCCACATGAACAGAAACTCCTCAAACATGTGAGTCTTACTCCTGCAGGGAAAACACAGTCTGTCTCAGTCCTGGATGTGCATTTGTTTGTCTGAGTTTGTTCCGAGAACAAAGACCCTGAATGTCCATTACCATTTGAAGAAATTCCTCCTGTCGCATTTGATGTTTATGACTGCATGTTATTGTGATTGTATTTATTCCCAAATTCAGCTTTGTTTTTTCCCAAATTTAGTTTTTCACTTTTATTTCTGGGTTTGTCTTTATTTTCTGGATTATTTTTCTGGGTTTTTTTTTTTTTTTTTTGAAATATAGTTTAAATTTTCTGGGTTGTGTTTTATCATTTTAATTAAATTTTAGTAATCAAGCATGTCTAATTAATTAAAATCATGAAACTCAAACCATTTAACAACAATTAATATTAATATCAATAATTTATATACATTACAAAAAAAATAATAGTAATTCAGTTTTATTTTTCATAAATACTGTTATCCATTTTAATTTTTACAATAAATTGTAATAATCAAAAAGTATGTCTATTGAGCATATCATTTGAACTCATAAAACTTTAACAATTTAAATAATTAATAATTTTTACAATAATAGGACCCTATGAATTGTTTTTATTTTTCAGAAATTCTTTGTTGTTTATTTAAATTTGTTTCTGGATTTATGATGTAATACAAATGTATTATCAAATACAGTAGTAATTAAATAAAGGCATAAAACATTTAAAACTTAATGAATCTTTTACAATGTTATCAAATGAAAAATGTAACAATTCCTTTACTTTTTACAGGTTTACTATTAAAATTAAAACATGGAAGAAAATTTATGTGATATTCCTTACAATCATGATAATTTTTAATCATTTTGAATAAATATTTTTTATTTTTCTTATTATAAATATTTCACTTTTTTATTTTTATTTACTTTTTTATTATTTTATTTATGATTTTATTTTAGTTTTACTAATAATTTTATTAATAATTTAATAACACATTATTATTATTATTATTATTATTACTTTGAGAAGTACATTCAACTGTACAACAGCAATATATTTCTGTCACAATTTCTTTACAACAAAATTCACATTTATTTAGATGGTTCATAGTGAAGACCTTTGGGTTTCTGTGTATCTGACAATAGTTTTATCAAATGAAATGTCATCAGTGTGATTGCTATGACTGTGACCTGAATGAAATCCAGTCCTGCTCTGCGTTTCCATCCAGTCCCTGCTGAAACTCCTCATAAAGTTCCCACATCTCTGAACACTCCTGCAGATCCCGCAGCGTGTCGGTCGCCAGAGACACGTCAGGAGGGCTCAGGTTAAAGTGTTCGCAGTCCTCCCTACGACACACAACACACACGTTTAATATGGTATGGTGTTTTTCTGCATGTGAGTACAGGGGTGAAGTCACGCACATGAGTTTTTTGCGCGTGCTCTCCAGCTCGTCGAACTCGGCTCGTCTGTCGCGGATGTTCTGAACGCAGCGCTGCAGGGTCTCGTGGTCACCTGACTCGATGAGGTCATGCCCGGGTTTGAGCTGGTCCCAGCGAGCTCTGAACTTCTGCAGGTCCTGCAGGTAAACCTGCACCCGAGACTCAACGTTTCCCTTCATCACCTCCACCTGACAGACACAGAGGAGATTGTGCATGTGTGTTTACAGCTCCACTGCATAAACATGTTGTTCAACTAATGATACCTCAACTGATCCCACATTTTAACATGTCCTTTTCAATGAATTTCTCTAAATCTGTTCTATTTAGTTAACCCTTAAAGACCTAGGACATTTACGGGGCACCTGACACGCCTGCACTTTTCTTTGTTTTTTCAGACCTATTCTATGAGTCAGCATCAAGTGCTATATATCATTGTAAACAGGACAACTTGAAGTTTCAGTCTAGCTAATTTAAAGTCACAATTTTCCTTTTGTCTTCTCTAAGAATGAATGAATTTCCAAAATTTTAAGAAAATCGCAAGCAGCAATTGGAGGTTTTTTTTACTGTGCACTCAAACCGAAACTCATGAAGTTTGGATTTTTTTTCTTTAGAAAGCTGTATTTGGGTGTTTTACACTTCAAAAAAAAATGTCATCTACTTATAACATTCCCCAAGCAAGTTATAGCCATTTATGGCAATATTGGTTATAGGCGCTTTTCAGTAAAAAAGACGTCTATTTAGTTTATTGACAATATAGATGTGTTCAAAATGTTTAGGAAGTAAAATAAATGGAAACAGTATTATGTAATAAGAAAACACAAGTAAAAAAAAAATAAAAATAAAAGGTGAGTTTTTGTTTTTCAGAGAAATCTATTTTCAGAGTATGAACAACAAACGCAAACAGTGCAGCAAGTAGTGAAAACAACTGCACAAATGGTCTTGTGCAACAAATATACAAACAGTGCAAATGATTCACAAACTGCACACAAAATTAGAGAAAATATACAGAGTGCAACAGAAAAAAAAAATAGTGCAAATGATCTTTATAAACTATATGAGAAGAATTACCATAATATAACAGTCAAATGGATTGATCCGCTGGCTGTATTCGCGTTTTACCGGGACAGCGCATAGCGACGTGAAAACAAATTCCAGCGCATTATCGGATTTGTACTGCCGTTTCATCCTTGCTTTTGTTTTGTTTTGTGTCAAAGTGCTCTGGTCGTGTGTTTTTCTATGCTTTTTCAGAGAGTGCTGTCATGCAAATGTGCTATTTTGTGTTTGTTTTCATGCACGCACGACGTACTTTACTTTCACTTTGAGTTTGTTCAAATTTCCAAAGAAACATGCTAATTGGTGGTTCAAAAGTCCAAAAACTATGTTTATTGGTTGAACAGATGAAAGTTTGAACCAATCTGGGCACGGGGGTGGGACTAAGCATCAACAATCAAAAATGCATTGGTTTCTCTGACGAATCAATGCGATCAAAAAATGATGAGGTTATCACGTTCACTACGGAGCCTCTGAATATCCAAATGAGACAAAGGATCTCAGCTTTGCGGTACTTTTTAAATCATTCAGATTGGACGAGCCGTTCAAAAGTTATTAGATATTTAATAACAATAGTTATTTTTAGCCGCGGGCGGCTGTCTCGGTCTTTGAGGGTTAACTGACTGAGATACACAGGTGTAGTCTAATTACTGACTGCTTGTTCATGACTGCAATTTTAGCCGTACTGATATGCTATCATAGTACTTTTGTAATATTTTGAATTTTTTTTATTTATATTTTACATTTTAATTTTAGCTGAAGTTTTAGTAGTTTTGTTTATTTTTGCTGTTTGTCTGTTTTTTTTTTAATTATATTATGCTTTTATTTATTTCCATTTCAGTTACTTCAAATAAATGAAATATTTTATTTAGATTTTAAATTATTTATAAATATTTAACATTTTTGTGTTTTTTTAATGTCTTTCTTTATTCATTTTTATTTCAGTTTTAATTTTAGTAATTTGAGTTTATGAAAAATACATGAAATTTTTATTTTGCCTTGAAATTAATAACTGTAACAAAATATTATATTTTATTTCAATTATCATAATTTTAAAAATACATATTTTTAATTTTAGTTATTGATAACAGGTTTATGACATTTTGTAGATCAAGACACATAAGAAACATTTTATTGTATTAAATTAAAAAAAAAAAAGAATATGTTGCAAAATTCTAATTCTAAAAATTTACATTTTTATTAATTTTTATTTAATTTTTGTGTTTTTTATTGTCTTTATTCATAAGTTTTAATTTTACTATATTGAGTATATGAAAAAAAATGCATGAAATTTAAATTTTGCCTTGAAATGAATAACTGAAATAAAATATATTTTATTCTAGTTAACATTCATTTTATTTAAATTATCATAATTTAAAAATATATATTTTTAATTTTAGTTAATGCTAACAGTGGTTCATGACATTTTGTAGGTAAAGACAAATATAGAAAAAAACAATATTTTATTGTATTAAATAAAAAAAAAGACAAATATATTGCAAAATTCTATTGTTTATTGTGGAAAAATTATTTTTTTCATTTTCAAGTTTTAGTAATTTTGTTGGTTTGCCATTTTATTAGGTTTTATGTCTTTTTCATTTTTATTTATTTTAATTTCAGTTTTAGTTTCAGTAATTTGAGCACCTCAGCAAATTTTGCTTTGGCGACTAACAAACTTTATGACATCTTGTAGGTAAAAAAAACACAATTTTATCGTATTAAATGAAAAAAAGGCATAAATATGTTGCAAAATTCTGGTGGTTATTGTGGAGAATCTAAATAATGTATGCAGCAGCGGTGTGTATGTATTAGTGCGTGTTTATACCTGTTCTTTAATCATGAGCTGATGACTCTCCATCATGAGCTCAAATTTGTCCCATTTGGCTCTGAGGGAGCTGATGGTGTCCAGTCCTCCACCCGCCACAGAGCGCAACAGCCTGTTCTTCTCCTCCACCTGCTGGAACTGAGGCAGTATCTGCACACAGCGTCAAAACATTAATACCACACTTCCTTTACATGCTGCTGTGCCACATTTACATTCACAGATGTGAACCAAAAGTTTTGTTTGAAACACTTACAAGCAAACAAATTTCGAATTTAAATTTTGAATTTCAAATTTACCAACCTATAAAAGTTACATAAAAAGCAAGCTGCAGTTGGCCGTTTGACCTGTCAGTCATATGATACAAGCTCATATTCAAATCTGGCTACATGATACATAGGAGAACATTTCCCATTCAACAGTGAACTGAACGAAGGGGTTGATGGTGATGTACCTCGGGTTTCTGTGTCTGTAATTGGCTGTGTTTGGCATTGGCCTCTCCGATCTCGTCGATGCTCTCAGGACGCAAGGACAACGTCTCCATCGCGCCGCTCACGAAAGAGTCTATCACCTGAATGTGACCTGAACACACACACAGGACAGCAGTATTAAATATGTAAACTCAGACAGTGCAAATACGACCAGCAGAGGTCAGTGTTACACCATCTCATCTCGTGAACACCACTGAAAAGATTTGTCTGTCATAGCACGCACTTACTGGGATCAGTATTACTTTAGCATTATTTAAATACTGTTATAGCATTTATTAATATTTTTAAGTTGCTTTTATTTGTATACCTTCAGTTTTAATTTTAATGTAGTTAAATATTAAGCAATTTTATTATGAAATTTTATCGGGTTGAGTAGTTTTTTTTTATATTTCTATTTAGCTTCATTTTTATTTGTTTAAATTGTAGTGATTTTGTTATGTGATTTTGCCATTTTTTAATATTTCTATTTAACTTTCTTTTTATTTTAGTTTTTTTATAATTTTTTTATGTAATTTGTATTCGTTTTTTATTTCTGTTTAGCTTTATTTAATGTTTTAGTTTTAGTAATTGTATATGCCTTTGCCATTTTTACATTTTAAACAGTTCTATTTAAATTTAATTTCTATTTTTCTTGTTATGTCTTTGCCATTTTTTATTAGTTTTTGGGGTTTTTTATATTTCTATTGATCTTTATTTTGATTTGTTTTCGTTTTTTGTAATTATTATCATGTGTTTTGCCATTTTTATTAGTTTTTGTTTTCTTAATACTTCGATTTAGCTCAATTTTTGTTTTTCATTTTAAATGTAGTTAAATATTAAGCAATTTTATTATGAAACTGTATCGGGCTGAGTAGGTTTTTTATATTTCTATTTAAGTTCATTTTTGTTTGTTTAAATTTTTGTGATTTTGTTATGTGATTTCGCCATTTTTTTTTTAATATTTCTATTTTACATTATTTTTATTTGTTTTCATTTTTAAAAGTTTTGTTGTGAGCATGTCATTTTTATTATTTTTTTTTTAAATTTCTGTTTAGCTTTATTTAATGTTTTTGTTTTAGTAATTGTATGCGGCTTTGACATTTTTTACGTTTTAAATATTTCTATTTAAATTCAATTTCTATTTTTCTCGTTATGTGTTTTTGTTATTTTTTTATTAGTTTATACATATTTCTATTTATCTTTATTTTGAATTGTTTTCGTTTTTGTAATTATTCTCATGTGTTATGTAATTTTTATTAGTTTTTGTGTTCTTAATATTTCTATTTAGCTCTGTTTATATTTGGTTTAGTTTTTGTAATTTGTTATTTGCTTTTGTCATTTTTATTAGTTTTCTGTTTTGTTTTGTTTTTAATATCACCATTTTGTTTTGTTTTTTAGTTTTAGTAATTTTTTAACTTTAAATTAAACTGATGAACCCTTTTCACATTTTCCTATAATTTAAATGACAAGGTAACAAAACAAAAATAACAAAGTATAATTTTATAAAAGTACATCACTTTTTTTTTGATGAAAATGTAAATAAAATCTTAAACTACTGGGAAAATATGTCATCAGTGTCTGTGAAAAAGGTCCATTTTTCCAACTAATCTTATATTATTTCAATCACCAAAAAATAAGTTTTCGTTCTAGTTAAGTGCTGTATAGTCTGTAATGAACGTCTGATCTCACCCTGGATGGATCTTCTCAAGGATGTCAGCAGAGCATCAAACAGCCTCTGGATGAGATCGTCCACGGCCATCCTGACAGGTTCACAGTTCACCGTGACACAATCGACCTTCTCTGTGCTGCGCACACACACAAACACCGTTACATACAGCACAAGTTCTCAAAACACAGTATATATATTCACATACAAACACACAAAAGCAGATACCTGGGCAGCCGCTCTGCCTCTTTTCCTTTGGCTTTGAGAGCTTTGAAGTTCCTCTCCCAGTCCTGGACGCTGTGCAGGTGTTTGTCCACCAGAACATCCACATCCACCTGCCCCAGAACCACCCAGTCCTGAACACAGACACACAGGGAAAGAGATGTATAAAGGAAATCAAATAATCAACCATGCAAACATCTCACAATGCTTAATATTGCAGATCACATGAATAAATTTAAACAGATTATAAGATTGTTCAGACTGGATTTTCTTACACCAATTTTCTCTTATCTTGCAGAAGTTTAGCTACAAATCCTTTTTTTAAATCCTAACCACAGACATCAGGGAATGACTCACCAAGCCTGCATTTATTTGATCCAAAATACAGCAAAAGCCAGTAATACATGAAATATTTTTACTTATTTAAAAGAACTGCTTTCTATTTGAATATATTGTAAAATGTAATTTATTCCTGTGATCAAAGCTAAATTTTCAGCATCATTACTCCAGTCTTCAACGTCACACGATCCTTCAGAAATCATTCTAATATGCTGATTTGCTGTTCAAGAAACATTTTACAACAGTTGAGTACTTTTTTTTTTTCAGGATTCTTTGATGACTCTAAACATCCAAAGATCAATATTTATCTGAAATAAAAAGCTTTTGTAACTTTATACTCTATAGTCAGTATAATAATATATCTACTCGGCTGTTTTAAACAAAAATAATAATAATGCATTTTTGAGCAGCAAATCAGAATATTAGAATGATTTCTGAAGGATCATGTGATTGGAGTAATGATGCTTAAAATTCAGCTCTTAAAAACCACAGGAATAAATGACATTTTAAAACATATTCAAATAGAAAACAGTTATTTTAAATAGTAAACTATTTCAAAAATGTGCTGTTTTGCTGCACTTTGGATCAAATAAATGCAGGCGTGGTGAGCAGCAGAGATTTGCTTAAAAAAAAAAAACATTAAAAATCTTATGGTTCAAAAACTTTTGACTGGTAGTGTATTCATGTATTGGTAAGACAGGTAAATAACAGGTAGTTCAACTTTAAAAAAGGAGTAGAAAGTGCTTCCCATTTTTTTTTGTTCTTAACGTCAAAGGTCATGCATTGCAAACAAGTTCATCTGTTGCTTGGTAGAAGTTAGTCAAATACCAAAATTACCAAAAGTACCAAAAGTAAAAGAAAATACAATCCAAACAATGTTGAATATGGATTCACAACAAAAATAGTATTATTTATATAATATTATAATATTATTAATATAATTAATATTTTAATTAGCGTTTATTTTAATATTTTCAGTTTTTAACTTAATTTTGGTTTAAGTTTTAGTCATTTTGTTATGTGCTTGTCATTTTTATTAGATTTTAAAATATTTTAAAAAATATATTTCTAGAAAGCTTTATTTGTATTTTAGTTTTAGCAAGTTTAGTACTTCAACAGTATGTTTTAACTTCAACTTTTTATCTAATATACACATTTCATTTTCTTCCAGCTTCATTTCAATTAATGAAAACAAATGTTTAGTAGTTTTAGTCTATAATACTAAACAATAACACTGCTCTAAAGAGCACAAAACTATTTAAGACTATATATATATATATATAGTCAATTTTCCTATTCAACTGATGTCAAATTTGCATATTGTTTGACCAGTGCAGTTCATAAATCACAGTGACATTCAAACATTTCAAAGATTGATTTTAAGGTCATTTTAGAGTCATACTTTAGTGCAATAAATCACTTTAGTACTAAAGTAAGAGCAGTCGAGCATCACTCCCTTAAATGAGTTTAATTTTAAAAGGGACAAAAGTTGAAGAAACCCATTCGTGCGGCAACAAAACTCATATGAATAGATTATGAGCTGAGTGTGTGTTATTTTGGCATATGCTGGAAATCTCAAAATTTAGGTTGCAAAGCTTCCCTTCTATCATTAACCACATAAAAAACTCCAACCCAGCAAAACTGAAATAGTCCACTGCGACGTTTCTACAGAAGGTTTTATTAGGTCTCTCACGAAGTGATGAAATGAGCCAATCGCTGAGCTGGCATTTCAGATTTGGAAAGAGCACACTCATTAGAAACAAATATTTTGCATACAGTAAGCAACTTTTCTTAGATGCAGAAAGTGTGAGTTAATAAAAGTATGATGACTGATCACTGTCAGCGAACAGAGTGTTTTACACAGCTAATTAAAGCAGCACCTGCTCGATGATCGGACATCTGCTGCGAACAGATACGCAGATCTGAGACAGAACGGCTCGTATGAGGTTTCCCAGTCTCGCAGCTAAAGAGGAAGCGTTCGACTCGTTTCCCCTCTGTGTGGGCGTAGAAATCAGAAGTGAGTTTGTGCGCGAATGGGCCGGGATTCCCCGTGACCCCATTAAAACAGGACAAGAACAACCTTTGCTATAGTGTTTTCTAAACCACAATTGAAAGTAGACAGCATTTCAAGAATGAAAATGCATTAGAGCTAAAACGCAACAATAAACAAAGACTTACATTAACTAGTGAACTGCCCAGTATATTTGGCCATCGTACATGCATTTAACATGTCTAGGTAAGCAGTTTGCAGTTTTAAGCCTCCGGTAATGTCTATACTGTAATGCAGACGTGTGTGGGTGGATGTTTACGGTGTTTTCTAGAATATCACTGTACAGTGACCTCAGTTCATGACCTTTACGTGCTGAAATTCCCTTTGTGTTCTAATATTCTAATATATTTGGAATTCACCGTGATTTAATTGTCCAGAACTGTATTTATATTCATCATTTCTCTCAACTAATTTTCAAAGCACGCTGCAATGCATTCTGGGATTGCTTCATACTTGAAAGATATACAGTGCCATTTAAAAATGGTATTTCTTTTACAAATACTGTAAAATGAAATTCCAGGACATTCAAGGACTTTTCAAGCATTACTTTTTTGCTTTTTAAGGACTTCAAATCATCTCACTTATTAAACAGTGTCTTCTCTTTCAAATTATAACCACGGTTAATTTTCTGTTTTAATTTTAAAGGATTTATATTTGCATATACTTTCTTTTTCTTTTTTGTTTGTTTTGTTTTTATACTGTTTAATTATAAAATTATAATTAAAAAATTATAAATAAAATTATAATTATGAAACCACTCTGAAATCCTGATATGAAACAAAATATTCACGAACCGTGCTCTGAAGTCCCGAACTGAATCAAATAATTCGCAAACCTGCACCAAAGTCTCGGTCTGAATCAAATGATTCGCGATCCCCGCTCCAAAGTTCCAATCTGAATCAAATGATTCACAAACCCGCGCCGAAGTTCCACTCTGAATCAAGTGATTCGCAAACTAGCTCCGAAGTTCTGATCTGAATCAAATAATTTACAAACCTGCGCCAAAGTCTCGGTCTGAATCAAATGATTCGCGATGCCCGCTCCAAAGTTCCAATCTGAATCAAATGATTCACAAACCCGCGCCGAAGTTCCACTCTGAATCAAGTGATTCACGAACCCGCTCCGAAGTGCCGATCTAAATCAAATGATTCACAAACACACTCCGAAGTTCCACTCTGAATCAAGCGATTCACGAACCCGCTCCGAATTGGTGATCTGAATCAAATGATTTGCTATCCACGCTCCAATGTTCCAATCTAAATCAAAATGATTCACGATATGCGCTCTAAAGGCCCGATCTGAATCAAATAATTTGCAATATGCAAAGTTATGATCTAAATCACATGATTTGTGAACCCACTCCAATGTCCCGATATAAATCAAATGATTAGCCGTACGTGATCTGAAGTCCTGATCTGAATCAAATGATTAAGTGAAAGTGAAAAGTGAAAAAAGTATTTTGTTTTTTTGAATTGCGTGAATTTTGTGTGAAAAGATATTACAGATATCTAAAAAATTAAACACTTATTTCATAGATACATTGTCTTTCAATAATTCAAGCACTTTTTAAGTACCTCTTCAGAAATACTGCCATTTTCAAGGACTTTCCAGGCTTTAAATTCAAGCACTTTAAGCACCTTTTATGAACCTTGATTTTAATACATTTTAAAATGTAATTTATTCCTGTGATCAAAGCTGAATTTTCAGCATCGTTACTCCAGTCTTCAGTGTCACATGATCCTTCAGAAATCATTCTAATATGCTGATTAGCTGCTCATGAAACATTTCTGATTATAATAAATGTTTAAAGACAATTGTGCTGCTTTATATTTTTGTGAAAACTGTGATACATTTTATTTTTCAGGATACTTTGATAAACAGAAAAAAAAAAATAAAACATTTATTTAAGATTATAAACATCTTTACTGTCACTTTTGATCAGTTTAATGCATCTTTTGATGAAACAAAGATTCAGACTATAAACTTTTGAAAGGTAGTGTATTTGATGTTATTTTTGGTCAAAAGCAGGCATCTCAAAAGACAGCTAAATTTTGCTGCCTATAAATAGAAATACCTTCTCATTTGTTCATGTATGATGTTACCCAGCTGGCTAGGGTTTGGAAAGCAGCCTGCGGTACCTTAAACTTGTCCAGCACGTGTGTAAGTCGACTGAAGAGGTGTTCAGCTTTGCTGAAGATGGTCAGGAAGCCACTGGCATTGCGTTCAATCATGCAGGTGAATATGGGCTCCTCTCCCATCTCACTCACGCCCTTAAACTGGTTCGGGATGCAGATGAACCTCTTCATCTCACGGTAGTACTTCGCTCTGACCTCCTCAAACGCAGGACGGAACTGCAGCCGCCCCTGCCTGGAAAAACATACGAGATATTAAGCAATAGTTCATTCTATAAAACACAGTGAGAGTAGAAAGGCTCTTACTTGAAGATGAGGTCGATGTTAATCTCTGGCAGGTTCTTGTTGAGGGCCTCTAGTCCCACCTGATACTGATGCTCCAGAGCTTTATACAGCTGATGGTTCCAGTGCTGACGCCAGGCCCTCATGTCTCCTGAACGAAACCCCTGAATAAACACAAACATACAGACACAAACACAAATCCACAGACATGTTTAAGGAGTCTGACAGAAACACAGACTGTTCCAAAGCCCAGTGAACTGCCTACATAGACAGCATTGCTAGACACCACAGGGACGAAACAGGTTCCAATTTATTAAGAATGTTGCAATTTTTTGAATAAAAATCATGACTTACAAAAAAAAATGCATTTTTTTTTTGTAAGCTTGCACAATGTGGCCAAAAAAACATTGTGATTATATATCAATATGACAAAAAAAATATATATATTATATTATATTATATTATATTATATTATATATATATATATATATATATATATATATATATATATATATATATTTTTTTTTTTTTTTTTTTTAGCCAAATTATGCATACTCCATTTTTTTTATTATAGAGGATTTTGTTTTTTTATTCACTACTAGTACTAGAACTACTAATAATGATTATGATGATGATTTATTAGTACTAGTACTACTACTACTACTGATGATGATGATGATGATGATCATTATCATCAATATTTCTACAACATATTTGGCCAAACTGAGCATATTCAATCTTTTTTATTTTTTAATCAAAGTTTTTTTTTAGTACTACTACTTCTACTATTACAAATAATAATAACTACTATTAATAATATTTTTACATAGTAATACTAATATAATATCACAACAATCTTGGCCAAATTGTGCATACTTAATTTTTTTTTTTATTTTACAGTGATTGTTTTTTTAATTTTTTAGTACTGCTACTACTACTACTTCTACTATTACAAATAATAATAACTATTACTATTATTGTTATTATTATTATTATTATTAAGATTTTTACACAATAATACTAACACAACATTTTTGGCCAAACTGTGCATACCTGATTTTTTTATTTTACAGTGATTTTATTTTTTTTTTATTTTTTAATACTACTACTAAATCTACTATTACAAATAATAATAATAATAATAATTCTTATTATTATTTTTATTATTATAACTATTATTATTAATAATAAAATTTTTACACAGTAATACTAATATAATATCACAACATTTTTGACCAAACTCTGCATACTTGATTTATTTTACAGTGATTTTGTTTATTATTTTATTTAGTACTACTACTTCCACTATTACAAATAATAATAACTATTATAATTATTAATAATATTTTTATTCAGTAATACTGATATAACATTACAACATTTTTGGCCAAATTGTGCATACTTCATTTTTTATTTTGCAGTCATTTAGTTTACTTCATTTACTAATAAAACTAATTATTTATACAGTAATACTGATGTAATATCATCATATCAACAATATTTGGCCAAATTATAAATAATACATAATCAATTATTTATTTTACAGTGATTTTACTATACTGATTATTATAACTATTAAATCAAAGCTTAAATAAAATCGCCGCAAAAAGCAGTTAAGATAAATTGTATAATGATTATTATTTTATTTTACAGTACATCTGTAAAATTACAACACTAATATTTATGGCTGTCTTAATTTCTTCATTGCCAAATGTTAGACCATCACCACCAGCTTTTATTTTGGGAAAGCGTACAACCTGTTTTTAAGCATTTTTATTACAAGTCTGGGAAGCTCCCAAACGTACATTATAGATCAGAGCAGATGCAGAGATGGCCTTGTGTGGAAGAGCATTTACTGTGAATCAAGCCGCTCTGCAAACAGCAAGGCAGTATTTCAGCAGATCAGATGAATCATAAACACCTGAGACTCCAGAGTGGCAAATCCAGTCCTGAGATCCTGAAGACCATCTTTCCATCTCTGCTGTTGACGCAGGAGATCCACTCCCATCAGATTCACCACCTATAAAACACACAAAAGTTGGCTCTTTCATTTAAATTTGTGTCTTGGCGCTCCAAACTTGCAAGTCAAGTCAGAAAAATGTGTCAAATTAAAGGTCTGAGGAGGAGGAGAGCGGAAAATCACCTTGTCAGTAAAGTCGGTGTGCCACTTCCTGAGTTTGCGGTTCTCTGTGGAGAGTCTCTCTGCGGCGCTCTGCAGTTTACTGATGTACTGCTCCAGTTCTTTAGGATTTTCCCACGTGATCTGGAGTTTTCCACCTTCATCACGAGACCGTGGGTTCTGCTACAGAACATATATAACACAGCAAACATACACATAGTCTTTATGTGACCAAGTGACCAGTTTATTATACTATGACATTCAAAACACTGCCTGTACACACTTTAATATGCACTAAAGTAAGATTTTTTTTTATTATTTGAAAGACACTAATGCTGTTATTCAGCAATGATGCACAAAAGTGAAAGATTTCTATTTCAAACAAATGCTGTTCTTTTAAAGTTTCTTTTCACCCTGAAAAATAAAATGTTTCAATGTTTTCATTATAATATTGGGCATCACAAAAGATTTCAACATTGATAATAATCAGAAATGTTTCTTGAACAGCAAATCGGCATATTAGACTGATTTCTGAAGGATCATGTGACACTGAAGACTGGAGTAATGATGCTGAAAATTCAGCTTCGCGTCGCAGGAATAAACTACAATTTATTATATATTATGATTGAAAACACTTATTTTGAATTGTAATAATATTTCAAATTTTGACTGTATTTTTGATCAAATAAATGCAGCCTTGGTGAGCAGAAGAGACTTAAAAAAAACTTTTGAATGCTAGTGCATCTGTGTGAAATACTGTTATATACAGTTTTAAGGCAGTAGGACATAAAAATTACCTTGATGACCTGTTCAAAGGCCAAAGCACAGCCGAGCATCATGGGTCGTTGAGAAGGGATCATCTGCTGATCGATGGTGTTGTAGAAATGAGCCACCTGTTAAACACATACATGTACGCATATATAAACACGTCTACATACAATGCAATATTTGATCTAAGAATACAGTATAAGAGAAGCTATTTTAAAACTGTGGTTTGCCAAACTAAAAATGAATTAAAATTTGAAGATGTTAAACTGCAGTCAAGTAAACAGCTACCATGAATTTGCACAAGAGAGCAGTATCTTTCAATAATTCTGACTTCCTAATGCTACCTTAAAGAAAGAGAGAACACTCTAGAATAGAATATTATTTAGACATATCACTCTACTCAAAAATGTAGTTCAGTTAGTAGTCATGTTGCTCTGCATGCACTGTATGTGTGTGTTCACACACCTGTTTGAGGATGATGGCCTGCCTGTAGAACTTGTCGGCGGTGTTTGCCGCCTGCTGGATCTTGGCAGGGATGGTGAAGCCCAGAGCCGAGAGCTGCCGCACCTCTCTGAGTAAACTCACCAGCCGGTCCGAGTACTGGATCTTCAGTTTACCATCCATGTGATCCAACTCCATAACACGATTACTGGCCTGCAAACTACACACGTACAAGACAGATCTGTGGTAATGCCCATGTCACTCAGTGTGTCAACTGGCTTTAAAAAATGTTACTACAAGCATAGTAAAGGCTTAATGGTGAAACTTTGACCAACACATCACAATAAGTGAACTTTTGGGAAAAAATAATAAACTCATGTTATTGTGATTAAAGACTGTATTTCCCAGCGTGCAAGACACATTTTTTTTATAATCTGAAACAATGCAGTTAACATCAAGGATGTTTAAAAATGTTTATAACGAATGCTATTTACCGTATGTTTTTTATTACTGTTTTGTTCTGAATCAGTGTAATTTTATCAGTTATACATGACATAGTTTCGTAAAAATTTAGAATTTTCATTTTATTTTATTTTTTCATTTTACTTTTATATTTTCAGTTTTTACTTTGATTTTAGTTGAAGTTTTTCGTAATTTTGCTGTGTTTTGTAATTTTTTTGTCTGTATAGTATTTATTAATTTTTATTTATTGGTTGTAGTGGACTTAATCTTACTTATTAATCTAAATGGAAATGAAAACATGTTGCTGAAATAAAATACTTTTTTTATTTATTTATTTTTTTCCAAGTAACAAAAAATGTAGTTTTAGTTAGTTTACGATAATAACCAGTTCTGAATACCATACAATTAAAAGAATTTGTTGTGGAGTGAGCGGAACTAAAATACATGTTTATAGTGTTTATAATGTTTGTAAATGTTTAGTTTCTTAATGTAATATTAAAATATGATTTAATGATGTGATTATCTGTGTTTTCTCTCTCTTAACAATGCAACTTTCTAATTTATGCGACCCTGAATCACAAAACCAGTCTTAAGTAGCATGGATATATTTGTAGCAATAGCCAAAAAAAAACACAGTATGGGTCAAAAAAATTTTTAGGCAAAAAATCATTAGGACATTAAATAAAGATCATGTTCCATGAAGATATTATGTAAATTTCCTACCGTAAATATATCAAAACTTAATTTTTGATTAGTAATATGCATTGCTAAAAATTCATTTGGACAACTTTAAAGGTGATTTTCTCAATATTTATATATTTTTTTGCACCCTCAGATTCCAGATTTTCAAATAGTTGTATCTTGGCCAAATATTGTCTTATTCTAAACCATACATCAATGGAAAGCTAATTTATTCAGCTTTCAGATAGTATAAATCTCAATTTCATGGTTTGGTTTTGTGGTCCAGTCTCACTTATTGTCAAGTGCGATGTTTTTTTATTAATGGTAAACAAAAAGTTGCAAAACTGCACAATATGACACTTAAAATAAAATATGAAAATACCAACAGGGGTCTGTAAAAGAGACAGTTGACTTAGTTTAGAATAATGGAAGTCTGTGGGATGCACGTAAAAGTATATCTACATATGTGTGAATGTGAGTGTTAACCTGATTCCAGATTTGGGATCGGACAGTCCTGACAGCAGGTCTCTAGTCCAGTCTTCAAACTGCTCTTGTTCGTACGATCTCATCTGCTCCTGCAGCTCATCACAGAAACGGACCAGCGGCCGAAACCCAGACAGATCAGACAGCAATGCGTCCGCCATCTTCATAGAGTCCTCCACCTGCACACATGACCTTCAGCTGCTGTAATGACCAATTCAAGTCCTTCACCACTTTCAATGGTCTTTAAATGATGCATTTAAATGCTGCCTCTAAATTAATATGAGCTTATGAAAATGGTCAGTGTGTCACACCTTCAGCAGCAGCTGTCTGACCCACACAATATTATTGACGACCTCAGGAAGGTTTCGCCCTGCTAGAGGACCGGTTTTCTCTCCTGGTGCACCGTGACAGCGGCTCTCAAAATCTGTCCGCAGTCCTGCACAACAACAAAACCACTAGCATTAAACACTCTTCTGAATTGTGGGCATTCTGACTTTTAAGATATTTCCTGTTGAGCATTTCAAATCAGTCATTTATGAGGTTCTATTTGAGTTGGGATGCTGCCTATGTGGACAGTAGTGAGCGAGGCAGTGTGTGTGATCTGACCCTTGTTGTAGTCCAGCAGTCGCGTGAGGAGCGTTTCTCTCTCGGGCTGCAGTTCTTTGCTGATGGTGGGTCGTTTGATCAGATCTCTGTGTTTCTGAAACACCTGCAGCAGCTGAAACGAAGACAAGACAACAGTGTACAGCTGTGTGCGCATCTGTATGGCTGAGAGTTCACAGACGGCCTGATGCACACTGCGCATGAAAACGGAAAGAGTTTTTGGAAAGTGCCGTAGTTAACTCCGATTAATCTAAATGTATGCAAGAGTCAAGACGCATGAGTTTATAACAGTCTGCTGGGAAGAAAAACTATATGTGTGTGCATTTATTAATACTCTACAATTCATAAGTTTGGGGTCAATAAGTTTTTTTATTGTTTCTGAAAGAGTTTATTATGCTCATCATTTATTTGATTAAAAATACAGAAAAAAATAGTAATAATGTTAAATATTTTTACAATTCAGATTAACTGTTTTCTATTTGAATATATTGTAAAATGTGATTTATTTATTTGATGCAAAGCTGAATTTCAGCATCATTACTCCAGTCTTCAGTATCACACGATCCTTCAGAAATCTTTCTAAGATGCTGATTTGCTGCTCAAAAAAACATTTCTTAATATCACCAAATATGAAAACAGGATACTTTGATGAATATAAAGTAAAAAAAAAAAAAAGTGTTTATAGAAATCTTTTGTTATATCAATTTAGAGCATCCCTGCAGAATAAAAGTATTAATTTATTAAAAAAAAAAAAAAAAAAAAAAAAAAACAGACAAAACTGAAATAAATATAAATTAAAGCTAAATAGAAATATTTTAAAAAAAATATATTGACATGACAAAAGCACATAACAAAATTACTTAAACTAAAATAAAAATTGTTAACTTGGCAACTAAACGAAATGAAGTAAGTGCAAGTAGAAACACTGAAAGTACTAAAACTAATAATGTTAAATGTTTTTACAATTCAAAATAACTTTTCTATTTGAATATATTGTAAAATGTGACTTATTTTTTTGATGCAAAGCTGAATTTTCAGCATCATTACTCCAGTCTTCAGTGTCACATGATCCTTCAGAAATCATTCTAATATGCTGATTTGCTGCTCAAAAAAAACAGTGTTTTTGTAAACGGAAATCTTTTGTTAAATCAATTTAAAGCATCCCTACAGAATAAAAGTATTAATTTCTTCCAAAAAACAATTAGACTGTCCCAAAACTTTTAAACGGTACTGTATATCCATGTTTTACCTATCATTTTGTTTATTTTGTCTATTTTTGTTGTATCATCTGTTCACCGGCCCTCAGTCAAATGGTCTCTTCCTGTCTAAATGGGAAGCTCTTGGCTAGAATAAGCTGCGATATGCACAAAAAGTCAAACGTCTAGATACACAAGTTGTGTGTACCTGCTGTGGACTGTCCTGTGCATCTATTATGAAGGTCTTGAGCCTTCCAGCTGCTTCCTGTTCCGCTGGAGCGATGAGTCGATCAAACTGAGACACTGCAGCTCTCCATAAGGGCTGAACACACATATACAACAATACGGCTGAGTGACATATCATATATTCAATATAACAGAAAAGATTTGGTGCATTGGTGTACCTCAGTATAAGGGTTGTAGTGTATGGGGTTAAGTCCTGTGAAAGGCTGATACACACGTGCGGCAGAAACCTGCTGTTTCCCTCCAGATAACAACCGCTGCAGTTTCTCACACACAGATTGCACTTGCACCACCTGAAACATGCACAAACGCACACGTCTTGAGGTAATGCAATAGATTATGCTGCCTGAGATGATTGACAGGCGTCAGTCTGACCTCCTCTAATCGGTGGGCGAGGCTCTGCAATCCTTGTGGGCGGTGCTTCTCTCCGCTCCATGGATGAGGTGAATAGCGTTTCCACACCTGACCAGTCAGGTGTTCACAGGCAGCCACCCACTGCTCACACGCAGCCACGCCCCCTTTAAGCCCCTCCCTGACTGTGAAATAAGGATCCTCCCACAAGCGCAGGGCACTCAGCTTCCTCTGTACAAACCTGCCGAGAGCTCCGCCTGTAAACGCACATACATCAGGAACGTCATTAGTACTTTAGCAAATATATTATTAAGTCAAACATCATTACTGCTTTGCAACCATGTGTGTTGTGTGCACCTATGACATCCATGAGTCGGATCATGCGAGTCTCGGGATAGGGAGCATGCTCATTCTGTTTCCACACATCATCTACTGTCTCACGGGTGCTCTCAATCAGGTCCAGTACCTCGACCAGACTAAAGCTGTCCAAATTACTGTAGTCCTGAAACAAACGCACACATGTTGATCTCTTGTAGAGTTAACTGTTCTTACGTTTTGTGAGCGATATTAAAATGCACTCTCATAAAACAGCTTAAACTGAGTGGAAGTTGATATACTTTATAGACACCTATGTTATTGGGAAAAAAAAACAAAACAAAAGAAAACCTTTTTGTTAACTGAAATTAAGCTTAAATGAAAGCAAGAAATATTAGAGAAAAAATTCTTGAATGAAAACCAGAAATAATTGAAATAAAATTATTTTAACTTGAAATACTAAAATTACTAAACTTACTAAAACTAAAACGGAAAAAAAAAATTAAAGCTTAATAGAAATATTATATTACCCTGGCAAATAACTGAAAAAAAAAAAAAAAAAAAAAAACATTTCAGTTTAAAATAGAAACTGAAATAAATTAAATTAAAGCTAAATAGAAATAATAATAAGAAGAAGACTTACATTTTATTTAATTAAATTTATCTTGAAAATGTTATCTTGGCAACTAACCGAAATAAGTTTAAGTAGAAACACTAAAGAAACAATAAAAGTACTAAAACTAAAGACGAAATAAATATAAATTAAAGCTAAATAGGAATATTTAAAATAATACATGATATAATAAAATAATAATAAAATAAAAAATGTTAACTGGCAACTAAATGAAATAAAATAAGTTGGAGGTGAAGTGCTAAAAGTACTAAAACCGAAAAAAAAAATATTAAAAATAAAAATAATAAAAATTACAAAAGAAGATCAAATTATTTTTACTTAAACTAAATTTAAAAATGTTAACTTGGCAATTAAAAGAAACAAAATAAGTTGAAGCTGAAGAGCTAAAAGTACTAAAACCAAAATAGAAATATTAAAAATAAAAATGACAAAAGAACATAAAATTACTTTTACTTAAACTAAAATAAAATTTTTTTTACCTTGGCAACTAAATGAAACAAAATAAGTCGAAGCTCTCAGTACTAAAACTGAAGTAAATAGAAATATTTAAAACAAAAATAAAAATGGCAAAAGGACATCAAATTACTTTTACTTACACTAAAATTAAAAATGCTGACTTTGCAACTAACTGAAATAGAATAAGTTTAAGTAACCTCATGAAAGTTAAAACTTACAAAAATCTGAAATGAAAGCCAGCTAAACAGAAATATTAAAAAGTAATACAAATGTCAAAATATAAATATAAATTAAAGAAATATAAATATAAATTATACAAATAAAAATTACTAAAACTTCAACTAAAATAAAAATGAAAACATTGGTTTGTGCACAGTGGAGTATACTTTGAAAGACTATGCCCAAATGTGCGTGTATGTACCTTCTCTATCGTTGCGAAGAGTTCAGAGAAGTGTGCTGCTCTGTCTCTCTCTCTGCTCTGCTGTCCAGAGCGACTGACATCAGCCCAGAAGCCGAACTCATCCAGAGGGGTCATGATACCTGCACACATCAGCATGTTAAGTATAAATGTATAAAAATACAAGCTGGGAAAATCAGGGTTTTAAAAGATCTTTCTGCCATGAGAACTCACTTGACACATCCGTCTCTGAATGACTCCGGTTCCCAGAATCCTTTGGGTGCGAGTGTCTGAGCACAGAGCCCAGCCCGACCTCAAGATCCGTGAGCAGAGACTGAAGCTTCGAGTCGAACGATTGACTCCATTTATCGTCCTGAAGAAAAAGAAAAAAAAAAAAAACATACACACACACAACACGCGTTACAAACCCAACAGCAAATTCGCATCCATGTGAAACACGACCCACGAGTCTGACCTGCAGCAAAACGGGGCTGTAGACCTGTCGCAGGGCCTGGTACAGGGTGCTGATGGGAGACTCCAGCATGGAGGACACCAGGACGGATCGATGCAGATTCTCTTCAGACACCACACACGGATGAGGTTTGAAGAACAGCAGAACCCTGCCATCACCATCCATGTTCTCCAGCTACACAGAGACAAGACAAGCCATAATTCAGCATTTTCTTCTTTTTTTCTAAGAATGTGTAGTAGCTGAATGCAGAGCGATGTACTGAACACTTGTGATGCACTGAATACTGTTTTAATATTACAATATAAAATTATAGTCATTATTGTGAATACTATAATGATTTTAATGCATTTTTTATTTGACCATTAAATTTCCTGATACCCACAAATTAACCATGGTTTTGTTGCACTAACCATAGTTTAACCATGGTATTTGTAGTAAAACTGTTGTTATACAAAAAAATACAAAATAAATAAATAAATAAAAAAAAATCATGGTTACTACACTTTTAGTAGAGTAAAACCATAGTTAATTTTCTTAAGAGATTTGTATTTGTGTATATTTTCTTTGTTTTGTTTTTATAAATGTACCGCCATAATGGTTTGACGTTTTCTATTGCTTAAAAACAAAAACAAAAAAAGATCTGCGAATCCGCTCCGACGTCCTGATCTGAAACAAACGATTCGCGAACCCGCACCGAACTCCCGAACTGAATCGAATGATTCGCGATCCGCGCTTCAAAGTTCCGACCTGAATCAAAAGATTCGCGAACCCGCTCCGAAGTTCCAATCTAAATTACATGATTTGCGCTCCGCCAATCTGAATAATGATTCGCGAACCATCATTCCAGATAAGGACTCGAAGCGAATCATCAATCATTCAATTCGCGAAATGATTTGCGAACCCGTTCCGAAGCTCCGATCTAATTCAAATGATTCGCGATCCGAAGTCCCGATATGAGTCAAGTGATTCGCGATACGCGACGTTCCAATCTAAATCAAATGATTCGCAAACCGACACAATGGTTTAACTGAGTAAGAGTCAGTTAAACCATTGTAAAAAAGCTCAGTTTCACTCGTTCAAATGAATGCATCTTCAAATTTGATGTTTTTTGCTAATGAATCGCTTGAACTGAATGACAGAAGTCACGAGTTTGAATCAGTCGGTGCGTTTCCAGCGCAAATGACTCGATTCGTCTGTTCCACTTTTCGCATCTTTCAGCCATGTTTACATGACGCAGTCAATAATACTAATGGCTTAGCTCGCTAGTTTTATAACATTAACTGAATTAGGCTAAAAAGCATTATGTGTATAAAATATACACATTTCCATTCCAAAGATAACATCCAACACAAATCTACAAACATATTCAGGTGAGGTAACCGGTTTACTGCTAACTAGTGAAAACACTCATTAATATGACGAGCTGCATCTCAATATGCATGTTAGATGGAAACATTGTGCATTATGTTCGAATTTGCAGCTTAATTCACTATATTTGAAATAGTTTGAGCACTGCAGTTTCAATAGAAAATCAGTTGAAAGCATCCAGTCATCACCCTTCCAAGGGTTTCAGAGAAAACACGAGAATTAACTTATAATAAATTTATATCAAGTAATTTAAATGAAGTTAAAGCTAAAGAAACATATTTAAAAAAAAAAAACAATAATAAAAATTACAAAAGCACGACAAAATTACTAAACCTTACACTAAAATTAAAATTCTGAAAATATATAAATTATAACAAAATAAAAATATAGATAGAAAATATAAAGCTAATTCAAAATATTAATTAAGACTGTAAGAGTATATAAATAATATAAAAATAACTCGGTTTATTACACACTGTCAAAAGAAGTATACCTTGAAAGACAAAATGCAAATACATAAAAATATATTTACATCAAGTCATTTAGTAAACTTAAAAGTTAAAAATACTGAGATATAATTATATATCCCAGCTGTATGTAACTCACAGCACCTTGTTTGAGAACTGCAGCTTATCTTTGTTTCTGGTGACAGTGAGCAGAAATTCATTGCCATCATCTAAGAAGTTATCAAGAGGATGGCAGGTGGACAGAGACGCTGGTGTGTCCAGACTGAAGTAGTTTCCCGCTGTGGTCAGGATGAAGAGTTTACGAGGGTCGTCTGTCCCCATCTTTCACCTGTTTAAACATCACATACATCAGCTACAGAAATCTCAACCGAGTCAAAACAAGAGTTACTAAACAGTTACTGAAGAAATCATACAGTCAGCCTCCATATTTTCTGCCATAAAAATGATAAATCTACATAATTAAGCATCAAATTAGCATTAAAACAGATCAAATAACACGTTTCACTGCATATGGTATGACAGACACTTATCAATATCAATTATAGGCCTGTAATACTTAAAGAAAATTAAGATATCACAATGCAAACGTTTAACAGTTCTTAAAAATAAGCATCAATATTTCAGTTTTGTGAGTTAAAAAAAAGTCCAGTTTAGAGATTTCTGTGGCCTCATGGCTTATTAGTGCATTTGGAGTAATTTCATTTCTTTAACAAACTGTTAGATGAAACACATGACATCTGGATCCAAAATTAATACAGTTTAATACATATAATGTTGCCACACAAACATGTTAAGCAAATGCGCGCTTTTTACTTTTATACTGCACAAATAAACAAATATAACGCCTTAAATACATAATGTGGACAATAAATACACAGAAAAGAACGTCTTACGGTGTACTGAAGTCAATTCCGGTCAGATTCTGACGGTTTGATCAGTTCTGCTGAAGGATTAGCAACGCTAGGCTAAGCTAACCACCATCTCTCTCATCCCATGAAGTGAATTTACTCCTACAAAACAAAATATGCGCTTCTGTTACACGGAACGCAGACGGATGTGCAGAACACGCTTAGTTTTCGATTTTAAACGCATCGTCGATATCAAATCCGTATAATTTGGCGGCTGGATGTGCAGGAGCAGCTTGAGGGAATGTTGTGGCGCATTAGCGGTGAAGCTGGCGCGGTTGCCAAGGCAACTACGGCCACGTCGTGACGTAAAGGGCGTCGTGAATACCAGGCGCGTACGTACATAAATAATAGTAGATTCAGGAGTCAGAAAAGCGTTATTTGCTTTTATATATTTGCTTTTAGCATGATTAACATCCACATTTACATTTAGCACAAGCTTTAATCCAAAGGTCTATCTATTGTTTGAATATCTATCTAATATACAAACATCTATATCTATGTATGTATCCATCTATATATCTATTGAATGTCTATCTATCCATCTATCTATCTATCGATTGTCTATCTATATAATATATAAATATCTATCTATGCATCTATAAAGATCTATCTATCTATCTATTGTTCGAATATCTATCTAATATATAAATATCAATATCTACAGTATCTATCTATGCATCTGTTGAATATCTATCTATCTATCTATCTATCCATCTATCCATCCATCTATCTTTCTATTGATTGTCTATCTATATAATATATAAATATCTATGCATCTATATCTATCTATCGTTCGAATATCTAATATATAAATATCAATATCTATCTATCTATCTATCCATCCATCTATCTATCCATCCATCCACCTATCTATCTATCCATCCATCCATCTATGCATCTATTGATTGTCTATCCATCTACATAATATATAAATATCTATCTATTTATATTTATATAATTTTTGTAAAATATTATCTTTGAGGACCAAAATAAAATTATTATTGACTGATAGATCTATAAATATATCTATGCATCTATAAATATCTATCTGTCTATCTATCTATTGTTTGAAAATCTATCCATCCAATAAATCAATATCAATGTCTATGTATATATCTATCCATCTATTGAATGTCTATCTATCTGTCTATCTATCTATCTATCTATCTATCTATCTATCCATCTATCTATCTGTTCAACAATGTTCAGAAGCTTCCGTTCATTTTTTAAAATATCAATCATATCAGTTTTTGTAGTATAGTTTGCTTGTCAATAAAATAAATCAAGAAAAGCACAACAATTCTGCTTAAACTTGTTGTAAGGGTCTCAATCCCACCATAATAACCCCTAAAACTCCCCATGAGAACCTCAACACTTGAGCACTCGATTGCTCTGATAGTCGTGTAATACTTTACAGAGAGGAGGAGAAATCAAAACAGCACTGATTTGAAAGCGAGACGGCAGTGAAGGAGAGAGTGAGACAGAGATGGAGGGGAAAAGCTACATTAATGGCCTTATTGTAATATGGGAAAATACCTCCGAGACACACAAACCCGAAGAACAGCTGCAGCACGCTGGAAACTCTGTGTGTGTGTGTGTGTGAGTTGAGCGCCAGTAATTCCCAGTGTAACAGTCTTATTTGACCTCAGACGAGCCCTCCCTAATAATGCGAGGATGTTGAACAGTGTGTGTGTGTGTGTGTGAGTGTGTTTCAGCACAGCTGCAGGGCTCATAACCTCCAGTCTGAGCGCACAGGAATTAAGACTCCAGGAAAGAGCCAAATGGACGTAAAATAAAGCACAATCACCCCACCGGGGAAAACACACACTCACACACACTTTCAACACCACACATTCCACGGATCCGGACAAGCGCAGCAGAGGAGTTGGCTGACAGGCTGGGAGTTTTTACCGCGGTAGAGAGAGAGAGAGAGAGAAAGAGAGAGAGAGAAAGAGAGAGAGAGAGAGAGAGAGCGATGGGGGAAATGTCAGCCGTGTTAGTGATGAAACGTCACGGTTCCTCCAAGTTAGTGGCCGCAGGGGTATTGCACACACTCCAAAACACACAAACGCACACACACACAACCGCAACCACAGCTAATGTACAGTCAACTAACAACCTCAACCCACTTTATAAAAGTTCTTCAAGGAATAAGATTCACTGTTAAGTACAACTAATGAGAGAACATGCAGATAATAATTGTCAAGACAAAATAGCCTAAGAAAAAATTTACTGTAACAGTATCAGATGGTAAAATCACCGTATATCAGGAAATATATACAGAATTATGACCAGATTCATGAATCATTTCAGAATACTTCTAGGAATACTCTGGTTCTACCGTGGTGTTGTACATGTCCAAAAAAAACATGGAATTGCCATTGTATCATGTCTACAACAAAGGCGGCATTACCACAGTAGTTTTTGGTACTTTTTTTGTTAGAACACAATGACCTAATATATATTTTTTTAAAAATCTTCAGAATTAGAAAGTGAGGTTTATGAATATAATTCAACTCACAAAAATACATACAAAAAAGCATGTTAATAAAGGCAATTCTAATCTGACTCAAAAAACTGAAGTGGTGCTGCTAAACAAAGGAAACTGTTGTTGGACTGAACACAGAAATTAGAGTAGCAGCAGGTGGCGCTGTTGCATTAAAGGCCAATTTGGATGCCAATATTCACATACAGTGTGTACTGATCATAATGAACTTAACCTGAGCTTTTCTTAACTAAAACTAAAACTTATTTTCATTCATTAAAATAAAGCTATGTGTAGCTTTGTATTAGACAAACAAATTAAACTTAACAAAACTTAAACAAAAGTTTGAACTATTACCTTGGCAACTAAAAGAAACAAGTTTTAAGTACTAAAATTAATAAAACTAAAGATAAAGATGATAATTAATAATGACAGAAATCAGAAAATCACATAAAATTAGTAAAACTAAAATTAAAATGAAAACTGAAAATATAAAATATAAAACAAAAGCTAATTGAAAATAAGACAGAATCAAACAGATTAAACTACAACATAAACAGAACTGTAAATCAGCATTAAATTTAATTAAAACTGAAATCTTATTAAAGATCAGTGCCATATTCAGTTTGTAAAAATAAGAAAATGTTGTGTTTACAGTAAAATTTTACTCAAGTCATCCAAGAAGATGAGTTTGTTTCTTCATCAGACTTGGAGAAATGCAGCAATCCATCACTTGTTCACCAATGGATTCTCTGCAGTGAATGGGTGCCGTCAGAATGAGAGTCCAAACAGCTGATAAAAACGTCACAATGTTCCACAAGTAATCCACACCACTGCAGTCCATCAAATAACATCTGAAGCCAAAAGCTGCGTGTTTATGAGAAACAAATCCATCATTAATACATTTTTATCTTTAAACCATTGCTTCTGGCCAAAATAAGAGTCCATTATTCACAATAACACTTCCTCCAGTGAAAAGTCTCCTGATCTGAATCCGGAGAGAAATCTGCACCATTTACAAGCCAAAACAGCTCTAAATAACTATGTTGAGAGACAAGTCCAGGAGATGGACTTTTTCACTGGAGGAAGCAGATTATGGACTTTAGAAGCTGGAAGTAATGGTCTGAAGTTAAAACGTCTTAATGACTTATTTGTTTCTTACAGACTTACGACTTTTGTCTTCTCAAGATGTTAACTGATAGACTGGAGTGGTGTGGATTACTTGTGGATTACTGTGATCTTTTTATCAGCTGTTTGGACTCTCATTCTGACGGCACCCATTCACTGCAGAGGATCCATTGGTGAGCAAATGATGCAATGCTGCATTTCTCCAAATCATTTAAGTACTAAAATTACCAAAACTAAAACAACTCAACTAAAGATAAAAATAGAAAACAATAACAGAAATCACAAACGCACATGAAATTTGTGAAACTAAAATTAAAATGAAAACTTAAATAAAAACGAATTCAAAATAACGACCCAGAACGAAACAGGTTAAACTACGACATAAACAAAGCTGTAAATCAGAATTAAATTTAATTAAAACTGAAATCTCATTAAAGAAAAGTGCCATTTTCAGTTTGTAAAAATAAGAAAATATTTTGTTTACAGTAAAATACTTGCAATAGAAGTAAATGGGGCAAGAACTGCTAAAATTGTACTCACAATCAGGATGTAGATGAGTTTGTTTCTTCATCAGATTTGGAAAAATTCCTCCACTTGCTCACCAATGGATCCTCTGCAGTGAATGGGTGCCGTCAGAATGAGAGTCCAAACGGCTGATAAAAACATCACAATAATCCACAAGTAATCCAGAGAGAAATCTGTACAGATCAAGCACTGTTTACAAGCCAAAACAGTTCTAAACAAACATATGGCTGAGAGACAACAGGAGATGGACTTTTTAATTGGAGGAGGCTTTATTATGGAAGCTGGAAGCAACAATTTGAAGTTAAAACATCTTAATGATGGATTTGTTTCTTACAGACCTACCGCTTTTGTCTTCTCAAGATGTTAACTGATGGACTGGACTGGTGTGGATTACTTGTGGATTACTGTGATGTTTTTATCAGCTGTTTGGACTCTCATTCTGACGGCACCCATTCACTACATAGGATCCACTAGTGAGAAAATGATGCAATGCTGCATTTCTCCAAATCTGATTAAGAAACTATATCTTGACCTGAGGGTGAACACATTTTCATTATTGGGTGAACTTTTCCTTTAACCTAAATGTGGTTTATGTTTCTTTTTACAAAGCAGCCTGTGGTAACGGACAGTATAAAGTTGTTGTGAATCCAAAAGTGAAGAGCAGAGAACAGTGTGCTCTTTGTTAGTTTGTATAGTCTCCCTGGTAATGAGTGTTTACAGCTTGTTTCATATTTCTATAAATGCCTCCACAAAACTCCTCATAAAGTTCCACTCATGTTCATTTTCCTCGGAGCGGCTTTTACCTGCCGTAAGTTTTCCGACATATTTTTCTAAGCATTTAAGCACGTTCGGATCGATCAAACCAGATGAACACGTCCGGTTCCCAGCCAGGCTAAACACGACAAGCGATCGCGGCCAGCTCTCTCCGTCTGAGAGTGACGGATGCCGGTGTGTGTGTTGAGTGTAAGAGATCAGCCGTGTGTTTAAGATATCTGACTGAGATCAGAGCTGCGTGTGTTTCATAGAGCTTAAATGTTTAAATAAACTCACACACACGCTGTAATTCACTGCATATCATCGCTTGTAATGTGGAGGCTCTCCTCCCGCTCTGTTACACATCACATTTTTCCCTCTCCCTCCCCCTTCATTAATCTCGCTGTCGTCCGTGTGTTCTTTCAGTGTTTACATTAAACAGGACGTTCACGCCAGACCCGGGAGACTCTGGAGGAATTTAACCCTTCACACACACACCTTCGCACACATCATTACCCAGAAAACACTGCACACACACACACGATGCATCAAAGCATCAAGGTCAAGTAACATCAGTGTTTAAATACTAACAAACAGCAGTTGCATACATTTTACTTCTATAATGTGATGTATTTTTTATTTTTTGAAAGAAATTAATACTTTTATTCAGCAAGGATGCATTAAATTAGCCAAAAATGACTGTGAAGACCACAAACTATTTCTGTTTCAAATAAATGCTGTTGTTTTGAACTTTTTTTATTTATCAAAGAGTCCCGAAAAGTAAAATGCATCACGGTTTTCACAAAAATATTAACTTTTTAACACTGATAATAATCGGAAATGTTTCTTGAGCAGCAAACCAGCATATTAGAATGATTTCTGAAGCATTATGGGACAATGAAGACTGGAGTAATGACGTTGAAAATTCAGCTTTGATTGCAGAAATATATTATATTTTACTATATATTATATTTTACTGTATTTTTAATCAAATAAATGCAGCCTTGGTGAGCAGAAAAGTCTTTTTCAGAAACGGACTGAAATTCTTACGGACACTTTTGAATGACAGTGTATTTTGAATGTATATTTTGATAGATTACAGACACAAACATTGCTTATATTTGGAATAACATGATGAATAGCTCATAATATCAACATATACGTGCATTAAGAAAGTTAGATTGTGATTTTGGAGTTGTGATTTTATGTTGACTTTTAAAATGCACCAAAAATAAAATTGGCATAGGATTTACTTTTGCTAATAAATTTCGCAAATAATTACAAAGAAACAGCAAGTAACATGAAAAACATACTCCATCAATTTTCATTTTATTTATTTTTATTTTATTTTTAGTTAAATTTTTTTTTTTTTTACAGTGTGGGAGGAGCTTATTCTTTTTTTTCTGTGTCAACAGGAACACATTAAGAATGATTTCTGAAGGATCATGTGACACTGAAGACTGGAGTAATGATGCTGAAAATTCAGCTTTGATTGCAGAAATAAATTATATTTTACTATACACTGACATAGGAAAGACTTTATTTAAATTTAAATAAATTTAAATTGCAATAATAATTCAGAATTTTACTGTTTTTACTGTATTTTTAAACAAATAAATGCAGCCTTGGTGAGCAGAAGAGACTTCTTTCAGAAACATTTAAAAAATCTTACAGACCCTTTTGAATGATTATGGACACAAACATTGTTTATATTTGGAATAACATGATAAATAGTTCACAATAACAGCATATATGTGCTTTTAGATTGTTTACTTTTGAAATGCACCAAAAAAACTGCAAGCAACATCTAAAAAAATACTCCAATCATTTTATTTTTATTTAATAAAGTTTAAAAAATCTTTTATTTTTATTTTTATTTTTTTACAGTGTGGGAGGAGCTTGTTCATTCTTTCCTGTCAATCGCTATGCAATACCTACTCAACTTCTATTAATTTCTATTATATTTGTATATATTTTTTAAAAACATAATTAGATAGTTTTATATATTCAATTTCAATTGTGAATATTGATATTACAACTTAACTTTATCCAAATTATTGCTGATGAAGGATAGTGATAATGATAACACAGGCCTCAGTGACAAAACTACATCTCCCATCATCCTCTGCGGTGGTACAACAATAACAGAATACAAGATAAATCATTCATTTCTCACCTAACGCACCTTGTTTACTCGTCATTTTGTTGCACTGGAGCTAAAAGTGTCCTATAAAAGTAAAAAATGATCATAAAAATCTGAAATTGCCCAACAAGTCCATTTTATTCCATCCAAAGGAAGACTTAAAGTCAACAACAGCTTGAAAAACACTGAGAAATCTGTGTGTATTTGGTGTCACGATAAGAGTCTGAGATCAGCAGCTCAAGCTAACAGCTGTCCTCTCTCCGGGTTTCATCGTTGTGCATGTGTGACCGTCTTTAAATGTGTGTGTATTAATAGACGTGCTTAAGACTCGACCTTTCTCTTGAGAACGCACGTTAAACTAGAACGGTTAACTTGAGACGCCGCCGAGCATAACTGAGACGTTTCGCTCAGCGTGGTCTCCATATCAGAACCCCAGCGCTTTAACTTTGAGACGTACACATTACTGAGCTAGTATTAGCGTAGCTTTGAAGCCTCTGCCAGGGACGCATGGCACACGATCCAGAGGGAAAGCAAACGTAAAGATGAGTCCGTGTCCGGGAAACACAAACAGATCTGTGTAACTAACTAAGAAACCTGAAGACTGGAGTGGCACAATTCTTTAGATCTGGACTGGTTTAAGTGCTCAGAGTTCCTCTAAGTGAGTAACTCTAACTAAGTTAGTTAGTAATTAACTAATGAATTAATTAAGTTTAAATTACTTTATACTTGTAATATCAATGCTTTTAAATATATATATATATATATATATATATATATATATATATATATATATATATATATATATATTTTTTTTTTTTTTTTTTTTTTTTTTTAAATGTTATTATAAATATTTTTTTTTACAAATAGGTTTTATATAAAATATATTTTAACATAAATATTAATACTTTAATTATTAATTAATGAATTATTAATGTTTTTCAATTATATATATTTATATATAAACTATATTGCAATGTACTGTAATATTTATGATAATTAATTATTTTAATTATTTTCATAATTATAAACAAATTTAAAATCCAATTTGTGATTATTGTTATTTTTTGTTATTAATAAATTAACTAATTAATTTTAAATTACTTTATACTTGCAATATCAATCGCTTTAAATATATATATATTATATAATTATTTACACTTTAAAAATCCAATTTGTGAATTTTGTTATTTTTTTAATAGCATTATATATGATTTTTTTTTTTATCATTTTTTATTTTATTATAAATATTACATTTATTTTCCAAAAATATTTTATAGAAAATATATTATAACAAATATTAATACTTTATTTATTAATTCATTAATTATATTTATAAACTATATTAAAAACGTACTATATTGTTAATAATTATAATCATTTTATTTAATTATTTTCATAATTATAAAAAATAAAAATCCAATTTGTGATTTTTGTTAGTTTTTATATATTGTAATTTATTAATTAAATAAATATCAATGCTTTTTAAATTACTTAATACTTTTAATATCAATGCTTTTAAATTATATAAACTTTATTAAAAAGTACTATAATGTTTATGATAATTATAATCATTTTATTTAATATTTTCAGAATTATTTAAAAAAATAATAATAAATTAAAAATCCAATTTGTGATTTATATTGTGATGTGTATATATATATATATATATATATATATATATATATATATATATATATATAATATGCAAACTATATAATAGCTTTTATGATAATTGAAATTATTGTATTTTATTATTTTTATGATAATTAAATATGCACAATAAATACGCACAATGCACGTGACAACATATTAAAGATTTGTGATTTTTCTTTCCTGTGGATGACCTAATATGTGAGAATCAAAGATCTAAATGAATGAATTATTCTAATTTAATAATAAAATAATAGTAACTTTATTTTTAATAATTATTTAATAAATACAGAATGTCTTCTCCAAAATGTCACATTTCAAAATTGATATTCAACAAGGAACAAAAGTAGCACAGGAATAGTTTCTAACTATAACTATAGGCTGACCTAAATGTTTGTTTGCTAAAACAACATCTAAATAACTATTTGGCTATTGGTTAACATTACCCAACAGCCCACACAGCCTTAGTAATGTCAGCTAAAAAGGAAAGTTACTTCAGAGGTGGAAAAAGTTGACAGATTGTGCACAGACCAGGAATATGTATTAAGAGCGTAAGTAAACTTTAATTTCACATTGTCTTTAAGCAAAGAAAACAGAGCAAACCCACCAGACCGATGTCACAGTGAACCGCAGGATCATTGTGGGTCTGGACTGGAGCGTCGGGCTCTCCAGGGTCTGGGTTCAGTGTTTTATTTTGTTATTTTGGGTCGTGCGTTCCCCTTAAGAGAAACTTAAACCTTCTCATGTCTGTTTGCGCTCTCATCGCCCTGGTAACACGCTAACAGCTCCCGCGGCTTCTCTTTACCCCTCCGCGGGGCACTGAGGGGGTATTTCGCCCCATAGGGGAGGAAGGGAGGGTCTGATGGGAAGGGAGAATGTCTGACCTTGTAACTGTATCAGGGGAGAAGTGATGGAGACCAAACCACAGCCGCACACACTCATGCACAACTATACACTAAATATATCATACAAACTCACAGAGCTGATTCACCACCAGCATATGAGCCACCTGCACCAGCACGACAGCACGTCAAAACATTCACCAGCCTATAGAGTTTCCTATACAAAGACATACGTCAAACTGGGGCCATTTCTGCCACGTGAGAAACAAATTCATGCTTTTATCTCATAATCTGACATCTTTATGGCTTCTCATCTTCTTATATTTATGAATTTTTTTCTCATAATTTCATATTTTATGTCAGATATATGACTTTTTAGCTCATTATTGACTTCCTATCTCCTAATTATGAATTTTTATCTCATAATTTCACATTTTTATGTATTATGACTTATCATCTCATTGTTGACTTCTTATCACATAATTATGAATTTTAATCTCATAATTTCACATTTTATGTCAGATTTATCACTTTTTAGCTCATTATTGACTTCTTATCTCATAATTATGAATTTTTATCTCATAATTTCACATTTTTATGTCAGATTTATGACTTCTCATCTCATTATTGACTTCTTATCTCATATTTATAAATTTTTATCTCATAATTTCGCAGTTTTATGTCAGATTTTTGACTTCTCAGCTCGCCATTGACTTCTTATCTCATAATTTTGAATTTTTATCTTATAATTTCACATTTTATGTCAGATGTATCACTTTTTAGCTCGTTATTGACTTTTAATCTCATAATTATGAATTTTTAAATCTCATAATTTCACATTTTTATCTCAGATTTATGACTTCTCATCTCTTTATTGACATCTTATCTCATAATTATGAATTTTAATCTAATTAATTTCAAATTTTTATCTCAGATTTATGATTTCTCATCTCATTATTGACTTATCTCATAATTATGAATTTTTATCTCATAATTTCACATTTTTGTGTTTTATGACTTCTCAGCTCGTTGTCAACTTATCTCCTAGTTATGAATTTTTATCCCAATAATTTTTTATCTCATTAATTTCACATTTTATGTCAGATTTGTGACCCTGGACCACAAAATCAGTCTTACGTTGCACGGGTATATTTGTAGCAATAGCCAAAAATACACTGGATGGGTCAAATTGATCTATATTTCTTTTATGCCAAAAATCATTAGGATATTAAGTAAAGATCATGTTCCATGAAGATATTTTGTAAATTTGCCACCGTAAATATATCAAAACTTAATTTTTGATTAGTAATATGCAACTTTAAAGGCGATTTTCTCAGTATTTTGATTTTTTGCACCTTCAGACTCTAGCTCTGCCAAATATTGTCATTTCCTAACTTATTTATTCAGCTTTCAGATGATGTATAAGTCTCAATTTCAAGAAATTTACACTTATGACTGGTTTGTGGTCCAGGGTCACATTTATGACTTCTCAGTTCGTTATTGTATCTCATAATTTCACATCTTTGTCAGATTTATGGCTTCACATCTCGTTATTGACTTCTTATCTCCTAATTATGATTTTTTTTATCTCACAATTTGACATCTTTATGTCAGATTTATGATTTCTCAGCTCGTTATTGGCTTCTTATCTCATAATTATGAATTTTTTAATCTCATAATTTCACATTTTTATGTCAGATTTATGACTTTTGATGTCGTTATTGACATCTCATATTTATGAATTTTGATCTCATAATTTAGCATTTTTATGTCAGATTTTTGACCTCTCAGCTTGTTATTGGCTTCTTATCTCATAATTATGAATTTTAAACTCATTAATTTCACATTTTTCTGTCAGATCTATGACTTCTCATCTCGTTATTGACTTATCTCATAATTTGACATTTTTATGTCAGATTTATGATTTCTCAGCTCATTATTGATTTTCTTATCTCCTGATTATGATTTTTTTATCTCATAATTTGAAATTTTTATGTCAGATTTATGACTTCTCAGCTCGTTATTGACTTCTTATCTCATAATTATGAATTTTTTTATCTCATAATTTCACATTTTTATGTCAGATTTATGACTTTTGATGTCATTATTGACTTATCTCATATTTATGAATTTTTAACTCTTAATTTTGCATTTTTATGTCAGATTTTTGACCTCTCAGCTTGTTTTTGGCTCATCTCATAATAATGAATTTAAAACTCATTAATTTCACATTTTATGTCAGATTTATGACTTCTCAGATCGTTGTTGACATCTTATCTCATAATTATAAATTTTCACGCATAATTCGACATTTTTATGTCAGATTTATGACTTATCATCTTGTTAACTTCTCTTAATGAAATTTCTTAATGACTTATTTCTTCATCATTTTTACTTTTTGTCAATTTTGACTTTATACAATTTAGTATTAACTGTATAACTTACATTTACTACATAAATTATAATTTATTGTAACATTTTATACAATATTTAATATATATTAAAAACAAATGACAATAAATTAATATATTATATACAGTATACAAATTATAATAAAATATTATATACAGTATATTTGTCACGAATCTGGTCGGTGCTCTGCGGTCCGCTCATTCATCATTACATTCAGACTGTTGCTTTGCACCCCGGACGACTATTCCCATCACCCATCGCACCCATTACGTTGCCTCCGGTAGCCAATCAGGCTCACTATAAAAACCCTGGACTTTCCCCATGAAAATCACGGTTTGTTAGATTATTGTTTGTATTCCATAGTTAGCGTTTCTTAGTTCCTGGTTTTTGTTCTCCTGCCTGGTTTTCTCGTTTTTGACTGTCTAGCCGCCTGCCTTTGGATTTTCGCCTGTCTGACTATTCTCTCGGATCTCCCTTCACGGACGTTGTTCGCTCCCGATTGGACTTACGCCTGATTCACGGATTCCGATTGTGCTTAGCCTACGATATCCCTATCTGCTATGGTGTTTGACCCTGCCCGCTCGACCATGTATCTGTCTCGTCCCTTCAATAAAAGCTCGCATGTGGATCCGCTCGTCTCTCGTCAATCACTCCGTGTTACAATATTATATATATAATACATTTAAATATACTACATTTTTATTATACACACACACACACACACACACACACACACATACACATATGTGTGTATATGTATATACATATATAGTACATCAACCTACCTATAGAAGAGCTATAGTAGGGAGAACAGGCGTTAGCTGGCCTGGTTGTCTAGTTTTATAGGGGTCCCATGACACTTTGTCAGGCAGGAAGACCAGCAAACCAGCTCAGACTGGTTTAGTCTATTTTTCCAGCAGGCGTATGCAGTACACTAGTATTTCTTTCTGAACATAATCTATAACACAAAGAGTCCCAGTGGTGTCCTGCCAAATATGTGTTATATGAATATGGGGTGTGCGTCCCCTCATGGTTTGTTTCGTGTTTGTTAGGGCCACGCCGAAACGACACAACTACACACAACACATAAACACATAATTCTTCGGAACTCTTGGACTGTTAAAGTCATTCTGGAACAGAGGAACAGAAACAAATGGATAGAAGGACAGAAAAAAGAGTCACCTGGGGACAATAAACTCTCCAGGTTTCAGGACATTAAAGCTGACATTTTTCCCTACAGGAAGCGCAAACTGGATCGTGTGAGACGTTACACGCACAAGCGCACACTCAAGGTATTTCACATTTGAAACCGAGTAATCTCCACAGAGCGATGTTGAGGATCCTCCAGACTAAACGAACAGAACGAAGGCCGCCCTTCCCCTCCGGTGCAGGACTCTTGGCCGTCTGCGAGCTTTAATATTTCCTGCGCTGTCAGAATGTGTTTGCACTGTTGCAGTACCTTCAGTTTGGCTTTACCATGTTTATGTTTATGGGCGTATTGTCCATGTACGGTTTCTCACCCTCAACTCATTCCAAACCCGCATGACTATTTTTTTCTGTGGAAAACAAAAAGACAAAAAAAAATGAAAGCTGCTGTTGCAGATGGAGACTGGAGCTGCATACGATCAAAACACAACAAAAAGCTCCATGAAAACACTAGAAAAGTAGCGCATAATATTTGACATTTTTTAAATAAGTCGCACTGGGTCACAACTTCTCTCAAAGTGTAAAAAAATACAAAATACATACAATTTTTTAAATATATTTGAGTAAAAAACAGTCACTTTGATTTAAATTGACTTTTAAGATACTAAGTTATAATTTGGTAACACTTTTCAATGAGGTTCATTAGTTAACATGAATAATTTTAATAATGCTAATTTCCACATTTACTAATGCTTTATTAATATCACAAGTTGTGTTTGTTAACATTAGTTAATGCACTGCGAACTAACATGCACAAACAATGAACGACTGTATTTTCATTAACTAACATTAACAAAGATTAATAATAAAGTGTAATAAATGTATTGTTCATAGTTCGTTCATGTTGTTTAATGTATTAACTAATGTTAACAAATGACACCTTATTGTAAAGTGTTACCCATAATTTTAACAAAAAAAGAATGAGGAAAAAGTCATAATTATGATAAACCATATTAATGATATAGCTAATTATAATTTTGACAAAGTCATCATTATGACAAAAAGACTCATAATTCTTAATAATTCTCATAATTTTGACAATTGTTACAATTTATATATATGAAATAATTTTTTAAATGATTATATATTCTAACATTTTTATATATTATACTTAATATTTATGATTAATTATACATTTTTAATTATATATATATATATATATATATATATATATATATATATATATATATATATATATATATATGTATAATTTTTTGTATTTATATATAATTTTTTATATTAGACTTAATATTTATAAAATAATAATAATGATACATTTATATATACATTTAATTATTTTAATCAAATAAATTAGATATTTATTTTACTATAATATATTACAAATATACATTCCATTAAAACTATATTAAAATATACAAAATAGTTTTTACAAATTATTATATATTATAAATTTAAATTAAATTAAAAAAAAATAAATAATATTTATGATAAATGCTATATATATATATATATATATATATATATATATATATTTTTATATATTATACTTAATATTTATAAAATAATAATAATAATAATAATACATTACACATACACACATATATATATATATATATATATAAATAATATTTTACATTATATAATTTAGATATTTATTTTATTGTAATATATAAAAAAGATTAATTACAATAAAACTATATTAAATATATAAAATAATTTGTAAAAAGTATTATAAAATTTGTATAATTTTTATATATCATACTTAATATTTATGATTAATTATACACATATATATATATATATATATATATATATATATATATATATATATATAAATTTCATTTCATGAAAATTAAAAAAAAATTATATGATAGTGTATAATATATAATTTATTATTATTATTATTATTATTATTATACTGGTACGGTAAAATACTGGTAAACAAAACTAAATATTTACATGCACTTATTTTACGCAGCATTTATTAAAAGCGCTAAACTACCACATGCACATTTTGCATGCTTGATGTTAATGTGATACCATTAAATAATATTACATGACATTAAATAATGAAATATCGCAGCAGGTTTCAGAAGACAGAAAAATGCAACTTATATTCTGGAAAATAACAAATCATATAACAGCTTTACGCCCAAACAGCCCAAAATTTGTGCTCTTAAAACTTTGTGCATAATGTTTTTTCTTGATGTCTCCTTTTGTGTCAGTCCACAGGTTAAGGGTAAGTTATTCCTCCAATCTGTGACACAGTCAGAATAACAAAGAATGGATTTCAGGAAATGATACTGAAGCGACTTGCGCTCAGATTCTGTTTGCTTTTCACACTTGGAATAAAATATGAAATCGGAATGGGAATATCTCTCACTCTATATGTGTGTGTGTGTGTGTGTGTGTGAGTATGAGTGTGTGTGTTCAGTATTTCTGGGAATCTGGCAGAGGAGAAAATTCCGTGTGTCTCCTCGGAGAGATGGTCCGAGCAATTCTTCTGGCAATAAAACACACACACACACACACACACACACACACACACAAAATGTACAGTGTGTAGTACTGTACGCATGTTTGAAAGAGCCTTTGTTAACTCGTGCGTATTCATTTTCATGCAAACCTTTATAAATCTGACAGATTTGAGTGAGTTTGTTAATTTGACATCATGTAGCTCATTTATGACACACATCATGACTGAAACGTGTGTCTAAAAGCATCTCAGGATGCATGTGATGAAGTTTCTTGAAGAATCTAGAAGCTCAAACATAAGAGAGTTCTCATTTGTGTCACATGTTTTGCTCACTACATCACTCCCATACTTCCATTTGTGTTATTTCAGAGTTTTCATCACTGCGCTATTATTCTAACATGTGGAAAATTGTTTTCTGACTGGTAAAATAATAACATACCTCATGTTTTTCTTTCTCTTTCTCTCTGAGAGCAAATGAGACGTTGGCGAGTCTGCGAAAGAGTGTGTGTGTGTGTGTGTGTGTGTGTGACGGCATGCTTTTCCTCACAAACTGCTTAAAATCAGTCAGCCAATTGACTCACAAATTACTTCCATTCCTCCTGTGTCACTACCTCACATCACCTCCTGCTCTTGCTCGCTGGCTCCGGTTCAAAACCCACCGATCTGCCCTGCTGTCTGCCGCTACACAGGCAGCAAAATGAAACGGATCCTCGCTGATTTGAAACGCTCTACACTCACAACCGATCACAATTGAGTTTGACATTTACATGCTGCTAAAGCAATTATGCAGGATTCTATTAAATATGGGCAGAATGCACAGAAAATGGTCTGTTTTTGGTTACATTAAACTATTTTATCTTGCATTTAAATATGGTTTTTATTATTGAACAAGTAATGATAGAATTCTCTTTTTTTCGGTGATGCATGCACGTGATGCTACCTTATATTTGGCCGTAAGAAGCCAATATAATCATGCCGCCTACCTTTTGGAACAGCCTTCGCCATAAATGTTGTGTAGGTAGACATTTTACTCAGTTTGGACGAGCTTCTCTTTGCAAACCTGTTAGACAAAGAAGATAAGTTCAGAAGAGTTTAATTCAAGTTTCTTAAGTGCAAATTGATAATTATTACATTTGTAATGAACATTATTTCTTTGCATTTTTAGGCAAACTGTGACCTAAATATAATCATACACTGTATGTAAACTTGTGTTTTGTGCATTTGGAATCTGTGATTTTCTGTTTACGAATGCGTTTTTATGTATGGCAAATGTTTGAGTGCGTGTGTAAGAGGGGCTGAAGAAATCTGACTCTCCCGCCACTCATCTGAAGGAAAGATGCAATAGTATTAATGTCTCTGAAGCAAAGCCAAACTAAACAGCTGCAAATGCACACACGCACACACATACACGCTCAAGCATGTGTTAAATTCATCCGTGCAGTGACAACACAGACTTGAACCCTCATGAACGTCTTTACAAACATATGAATTCACATTAATAATAAAAAGACGATTCCTCTGCATACAGTGTTATGTTTAAATTACATACATATATATATATATACACATATAAGAAGAGTTTATTTGCAAAAACAAATAACTTTTTTTTTTTTCATTTCCAAAAATCATGTTTTTTATTGTGCTGTGTTTTTATTGTTTTATTGTGTTAGCTGTATTTTTGTAAAAAAAAAAAAAAGTTTGATTGAGATTAATTAGAATGCACAATGGAAAAAACATGATTTAAAAAAAAAATAGTTACAAACGGAGCTTTCTGTTTTTGCAAATGAACTCTTCATAAATGTTTGGGATTAGTAAGATTTTTTATTGTTTTTTTAAAGAAGTATCTTAGGCTCATCAATGCTGCATTTATTTGTTCAAAATACAGAAAAAAAAACAGTAATATTGCAAAATGTTATTAGAAAATAAAAGAATGTTTTTTATTTGAATATACTTTCAAATATAATTTATTCCTGTGATGCAAAGCTGAATTTTCAGCATCATTACTCCAGTCATCATATGATTCTTTAGAAATCATTCTAATATGCTGATTTGTTGGAAACTGTCATGCTGCTTTTTTACATTTTTTTTTGGAACCTCTGATACTTTTTTCAAGATTCTTTGATGAATAAAAAAAAATTCAAAAGGAACATTTATTCAAAATAGAATAACAATGTAACAATGTAAGTCTTTACGATTATTTCCCCCCCAGTTTAACACATCCTTGCTGGATAATTTTATTTAATTCAAAAAAAAGAAAGAAAAAAATGTATTGACCCCGAAATTTTGAAAGATGGTTTGTATTGTTACAAAACATTTTTATTTTGAATAAATGCTGTTCTTTTTACTATTTTATTCTTAAAGAATCATGAAGTGTCATAGTAATATATTATATATATTATATATTATTATATATATATATATATAAAAAATGTAAAATCTTACTGATCCCAAGCTTTTGAACGGCAGTGTGTGTGTATGTATATATATATATATATATATATATATATATATATATATATATATATGTATATATACCAAAATTAAATTAAATTAAATTAATTAAAATTAAACACAAAAAAAAAAAAAAAACATAGACTCATTTTATTTCAGCTAGGTAACATTTCCCTTTACCATTTAGTTTAACATGATGTGCTAAAATAATTATGTTTAAAACTGAAATAAAAATGAATAAAAAATAAATTGAAATATAAATTTAAAAAAAATGGAAAAAAACATGTAAAGAAATTACTAAAACTTTACTAGAAATGAAAAAAACATTATATATACACACATACACATACATACACACACATATTCTATACATTTATTCTGTAACAGATTCTAAAATGAGTTATATAGGTTTAGTTTCAGTTAACTATATTAACCCAGATACTTGCCTTACTAATCACTGACCAACATCACCTGATTCATCTCATTCCTGCACAAACATTTACCATAGTAACCAAATATTTACTAGTTGTTTTTTTGTTTTGTTTTGTTTTTTGGCTGAAATTATGGTTCACTTCAGAAAAATGCAAGTTGCATCATTCAAACTTTTTTTTCTTTTTAGAAGATTTCTGTAAAGGTAAAATCATGGTAGTCTTGGAGAACCATGTAAACATCATAGAAATGATAAAGTACCATGGTAAATATGAAAATGCTTTGGTATTACCATCTGATACCATCACTGCTGCCAGCACAATACCTGCTACAGTTGATACCACAGAAAAATCATAATAAATAAATATGTGATATTTGTGATGCGTGTTATTTTTGCCATTTTTTTCTTATCCCATTAAATGAGGAACAATAACTGTAGTAGTTATGGTGTTTTCTTTATTTGCTGATTTCTGACTGACAACACTTTATACTGCTCTTGAATGACTTCAACATCCATCATCCACGCATCTCTTATCAGACAGTCTGGTTTGCGGAGATAAAAGGAAGCAGTCGAGGTCTCACTCTATTTTTCTGCTTGGTTACCGCGGTAACCGGAAACCTTAAAAGCCTCTCTGGTTTCAGCTGTCAGACAGACACACCTTCAGAGCAGGTGAGAGTGACGGAGCTCTTCCATCCACTCGTCTGCCTCCCTCCGCTCCACGCATTGTTTTAGACCAGATGATGATGATGATGTTGATGATATCAGCAGCGTGGCATTACCTTCTACTTTTTCTCTTTCTCTCTCTTTCTCAGTGTCTAGTTTCACTTAAGTGTTTTGTTAAGCACTGTTGAGTCAGATAAGATCTTGAGGCTCTTGGTTTGTGAGAGGAGTGTGTGTGTCTGTGTCTGTGTGTGTGTGTGTGTGTGTGTGTGTGTGTGTGTGTGTTTCATTCGGCAACTGAAGTGTGCAATTTCGTTTTCTCCTTTCTGTAAGAAAGTTTCAGTCAGAGTACACATTTTACGTACACTTAGAAGTATACTAAAGTCACAATTCACTTATTAGTCAAAGAAACTACTAAGTGAAATCACTTTTAAACAACTGTCAGTCTTCAATTAGTCACATTTATTCTATATTAAGTCTCAAATTATTAAATTACACAACCTTACTGAAAATTAAATAAAAAAAAAAGGTAATTTATCTCACAATTTTGAATTTTCTTCTGAGTTTACATCTCGTAATTTTGAGAAAAAAGGCAGAATTCTGAGATACAAGCTCAGAATTGTGAGATATAAACTCTAAATTAGGAAGAAAAAAGTCTGAAAAAGATATAAACTCAGGATTGCAAGATATAAACTAGATTAAGAGGAAAAAAGTGAAAGTCAAGATAGAAACTCAGGATTGCAAGATAGAAACTAAAATTTTGAAGAAAAAAAGTCTAAATTTTGAAATATAAACACTAAATTAGAAAGAAAAAAGTCTGAATTTTGAGATTTAAACTCAAAATTGCGAGATATAAACTAGATTAAGAGGAAAAAAGTGAAAGTCAAGATAGAAACTCAGGATTGCAAGATAGAAACTAAAAATTTAGAAGAAAAGTGTCAAAATTTTGATATATAAACACTAAATTAGGAAGAAAAATGTCTGAATTTTGAGATATAAACTCAAAATTGCGAGATATAAACTAGATTAAGAGGGAAAAAGTCTGAATTTTGAGATATAAACTCTAAATTAGGGGATAAAAGACTGAATTTTGAGATAAAACTCAAAATTGTGAAATATAAACTAGAATAAGAGGGAAAAAAAAGACTGAATTTTGAGATATAAACTCAGAATAACAAGATATAAACTCAAAATTATAAGGAAAAAAGTTTGAATTCTGAGATATAAACCCAAATTTGCTTGATATAAATTAGATTAAGAAAGAAAAAGTCAGAAATTTAAGATATAAACTCAGGACTTCAAGATATTAACTCAAAATAATGAAGGAAAAAGTCTGAAATTCAAGATATAAACTCAAGATTACGGAAGAAAAAAGTGAATTTTGAGATATAAACTCAGAATTGCAAGATATAAACTAGATTAAGAAGGAAAACGTCTGAAATTCAAGATATAAACTAAGGATTGCAAGATAGAAACACATTACAAAGAAAAAGTCTGAATTTTGAGATATAAACCCAAATTTGCCTGATATAAACTACATTCAGAGGTACAAAGTCTGAAATTCAAGATATAAACTGAGGATTGCAAAATAGAAACTCTAACATTTTGAAGAAAAGTGTCAAAATTGAGATATAAACTCTAAATTAGAAAGAAAAAAGTCTGAATTTTGAGATATTAACTCAGGATTACAAGATATAAACTAGATTAAGAAGGAAAAAGTCTGAAATTTAAGATATAAACTCACGATTGCAAGATAGAAACTCAAAATAATGAAGAAAAAAGTCTGAATTGTGAGATAACTCAGAACTGCAAGATACAGTACAAACTGTAAATTATGAGAAAAAAAAATTTGAATTGTGAAATATAAACTCTAAATTATGAGGAAAGAAAGAAAGATATAAATTCAGAACTGTGAGAAAAAAGAAATGCGTTTACAACCTCAGTGAAAATTATACCGTAAACTCTACACTATAAACTGAACTAAATATTCAAACAAATCACAAAACTACAGCCTACAGTTCATATTTAAACTATTTTATTGTTCAAAAGTTTGGACTCAGTAATATTTTTAAATAAATGAATACTTTTAGTCATCAAGGATACATTAAATTGATCAAAAGTGACATTAAAGACATTTATAATGTTACAAAAGATTTATATTTCAAATAAATGCTGTCTTCTGAACTTTCTATTAATCAAAGAATCCTGAAAAAATAAAATGTATCACAGTTTCCACAGAATGTTACACTGACAATAATCAGAAATGTTTCTTGAGCAGCAAATCAGCATATTAGAATGATTTCTGAAGGATCATGTGACACCGAAGACTTGAGTAATGATGCCGAAAATTCAGCTTTGGGTCATAAAAATAAATTCCATTTTACAATACATTTACATAGAAAACAGCTGGTTTTAAACTGTAATAATATTTCACTATTTTTCCTGTATTTTTGATCAAATAAACGCAGGCTTGGTGAGCAGAAGAGACTTTTTTCAAAAATGTTAAAACTCTTACCAACCCCAATCATTTTGAATATATTTGTATATCTCTAGATAACATAAACAATACACACACTCAGTCATTAGTGTGACTCTCTCCACTGACTGTGCAGCATGTGTGTGTGTGCGTTTTATGTGGTGTGCGGTGTTGTATTGCATTAGTCAGTGTGAGTCGGTTGGTAAACGTGATCGCTTGTTAAAAGCTGCTCTAGAAACATGTTCCAGCTCTGTGAGCGCACGACAGCCGAGGAAAACACACACACACAGAGTCACGACAGCCAGGGGCCTGGAGCTCCAGTGCTGAGGAAACTCAAGATGGCCGGAAAACACTCACACACACACACGTAGCCTGAGGTGTGTGTGCCCTCACATGATGTCATCGTCCACTGGTGTGTAGCTTAAACCCCGAGGGCTGTTTTCGGCTCAAACTCCGTCCCATGTGCGACCCTAAAACGCAGCAATGAAGGCAGGGGGATGAATGCTGGCAGCGGCTCGCATGAGGTGGAACAGTAACTTTAGGAAAATTGTAGTTTCGTAATTCGCTTTATGAAATAACGTGAACCATCCGTTAGCAGAGTCACTTCTGTGTAAGAGAGAATCAGGGGAAAGATCCTCTCAGCGGCTGGAGCTGAAATACGACTGGAGTTTAATAGCAGCAAGTCGTTGAAATTTAACACTGACTGAGAGTTTCCATGTGATCTACTTTAGTTTGAAATGTGACTAGTTTAAATATGTCTTTAAGACGTTTTTATATACTAGCGCTCAGAAGTCTCTTCTGCTCGCCAAAGCTGCATTTATTTGATCAAAAACACAGTAAAAATAGTGAAATATTATTACAGTTTTAAACAACTGTTTACTTTGTAAATATATTTTAAAATATAATTTATTCCTGTGATCAAAGCTGAATTTTCAGCATCATTACTCCAGTCTTCAGTGTCACATCACCCTTCAGAAATCATTTTAATATGCTGATTTGCTGCTCAAGAAACATTTCTGATTATGTTATTATCTGATTATTTATGAGGAAACCGTGATACTTTTTTTTTTTTTTAGGATTCTGTGATGAATATAAAGTTAAAAAAAAAAGCATTTATTTGAAATAGAAATCTTTTGTTACATTGTAAATGTCTTTACTGTCACTTTTGATCAATTTAATCCATCATCAATGAATAAAAGTCATTTCTTTCAATAACAAATGTACTTACAGCCCCAAACTTTGAAAAATAGTACATAATGTGTGTATTAATTAATTAATAAATAAATAAATAAAGGTGTAGATCATATCTTTAATTATAATAAATAAGCGCCATAAAACTGGTGTGTGTGTGTGTGTATATTATATATATATATATATATATATATATATATATATATATATATATATATATATATATATATATATATATATATATATATATATATAGTTTTTTTATATATGTACATTATATATTTTTTTTTATTTTAGTATTTTGTTTTGTCATTTATATTATTTTTTCAAATATTTCAAATGTCTCTACAGTTTTTATTAATTTTGATTGATTAGTTTTAGTTCATTTAGTTTTAGTTTAGTTTATATATATATATATATATATATATATATATATATATATATATATATATATATATATATATACACATACACATACACACACACATACATACATATATATATATATATTAGTCATTTTGTGTTTTGTCATTTGTATTATTTTTTTTTAAATACTTCAAATATGTCTATACAGTTTTTATTCATTTTGATTTATATATATACACACATTTTTTGTCATTTTATGTTTTGTAACTTTTTTTTATTTTTGGTGGGTTTTTTTCATTTTTATTTTTTTATTCATTTTTATTATTAGTTTTAGGTTATTTTAGTATTTCAAGTTAAACTAAAATTTTTTTTTTTTCTTCTGCAACTAGCTGAAATGAAATAAATTAATATTTTACTTCAGTTAATGTTTATGTTGTTATGTTTTTTTCTAAAATGAAATGTTTTTATAAGTTTTAGTTTTAGTTTACAATAATAACCCTGGTCCATATGACGACGCATGATAATTGACAGATTCAGAAGCAAACTTCTCAAATCTAAAAGACATTTTGTGTCAAAAACATCAAAACTGGTGTGATACAGTTTTGGTGGAAAATGTTTATGCACAAATGAGATTTGAGATTTGCACCAGAAGGGAAAAGAGACTTTTGCTCAGTTCTTCATCATTTTAACAACTTTCATGATACTTTCATGATGGTTTTGTTTGACAGCTCTATTCTCTTTCATTATATGAAAAACCAGCGTGAACATTTTGCTAAACGTCTCCTTTTGTATTTTACACATGACAAGACAGCATTTCATTTCATGTGCTATACCTTTAAGAAATCCAGTGTAACGTGATGAAATGTGGCTCAATAAAGTCATTCCACCTCAAACAGATACGTCTGAAGCAGACGCCGCAGCTACTGTTACCATCCTACAGACAGACAGACAGACAGACAGACAGAGAAAGACAAGACATGAAAGAAAGACTTAAGGTGATGACATCACACTGGAATGAGTGAAAAAGAAAGGGAAATGTAATTGCATAATCCCCCCCACACACACACATACACGCACACAGGGCTGAGAGTGTGTGGCCCGCAGCAGCGCTTTGATGTGTGTTAGTATCATGTTAAATGATGAGGTGGTAGTTCAGGAGATTAGATGTGTTTTACACACACACTCACACACGCACCCCTAGACATCTCCGAAACACAGATTGCGCTCTGCATGACTCTTTTCCAGCAGACACCAGGAGACCCTCGGATATTATGCTTTACAAATAGAGACAAGCTCTCACACACTCACACACTCACACCTCCAGCTGTCCTGCGTCCCATTGTGTGTTTCCACGGTGATGGACAGAGATTAGCTGCCACGGCAACCAGCACACTTTTCACTTCTTTATGCTGCTGACGGAAACTTCTGTGGAGAAAAAGAGAGAAGCGTTGTGGAAAATAGTTTGTGGACTTATGCATTGAAGAGCAAACAAAACACACTTCTGCATGATGGTACCGTTATCGTATCGGATGTTGATGCCGCGGTCATCAAAAAACGTCTAAACAAGTCACATTTACTTGTATAGTGCTTTAAACAATACAGATTCAAAGTAACTTTGCAGTAATAAATTGGGGAAAATAATGGTGCAAAATTCATCAATTATAAAATGGCATGTAAACGCTGTACAGAGCTATAAAGCAGCTCCACATAAGACAATAGTGTCATATTCAGTTCAATTCAGATTAATGTTGATTCAGTTCAGACGAGTGTCCAGGTTGATTCAATTGATTCAGTTCAAATCCCTGTGTTACAAAGTTCATCAGTTATGAAACAGGAATGATTCAGCTCAGTATGAATTCAATACTGATGCAATGCAGTTCAATAAGAGTCAGTGTTGATTCAATTGATTCAATTCAAGCGTCAGTGTTGCAAAGTTCTTGAATTATGAAACGGAAATGATTCAGCTAATTTTGGTTCGATGTTTAGTCAATTCAGTTTAACAAGACTCAATGTTGATTCAACTGATTCAATTCCATTATAAGTGTTGCAAAGTTCATCAGTTATGAAACAAATGATTCAGCTGAATTTGATTCAATGCTGATTCAATTAATTTAATAAGTGTCAGTGTTGATTCAACTGATTCAGTTCAAGTGTCAGTGTTGCAAAGTTCATCAGTTATGAATGGAATGGAATTTACTCAGCTCAATTCTATTCATTACTGATTTTATTCAATTCAATAAGAGTCAGTGTTGATTCAGTTGATTCAATTCAAGTGTCAGTGTTGCAGTTCATCAGTTATGAAATGGAAATTACTCTGCTCAATTCAATTCATTATTAATTTAATTTAGTTTAATAAAAGCCCATGCTGATTCAATTGATTTTTAATTCAAGTGTTAGTGTTGCAGTCTTGAGTTCTGAAACAGAAATGATTTAGCTTGAATCAGTTTGGTTTAATGTTGAGTCATTTCAGTTCAATAAGAGTCAGTGTTGATTCTGTTGATTCAATTCAAGTGTCAGTGTTGCAAAGTTCTCGAGTTATGAAATGGAAATGATTCAGCTCAATTTGGATTAATGTTGAGTCAATTCAGTTCAATAGGAATCAATGTTGATTCAGCTGATTCAATTAAAGTGTCAGTTATGAAATAGAAATTACTCAGCTCAATTCTATTCATTACTGATTTGATTCCGTTCATTAAGTTTCAATGTTGTTTCATTTTATTCAATTTATTTCAACAAGTGTCAAATTTAATTCAGTTTAAGTGTCAGCGTTGCAAAGGTCTTGAGTTATGAAATGGAAATGATTCTGCTCAATTTGGATCATTGTTGAGTCAATTCAGTTCAATAAGAGTCAATGTTGTTTCAGTTGATTCAATTCAACTGTCAGTGTTGCAGAGTTCTTGAGTTCTGAAACAGAAATGATTCGGGTCAGTTTGGATCAATGTTGAGTCTAGTCAGTTCAATAGGAGTCAGTGTTGATTCAGTTGATTCAAATCAAGTGTCAGTGTTGCAAATTTCTTCAGTTATGAAATGGAGATGATTCAGCTCAATTTGGATCAATGTTGAGTCAATTCAGTTCAATAAGAGTCAATGTTTCAGTTGATTCAATTCAAGTGTCAGTGTTGCAAAGTTCTTGAGCTCTGAAACAGAAATGACTCGGGTCAATTTGGTTCATTGTTGAGTCAATTCAGTTCAATAAGTGCTAATGTTGACTCAAATGATTCAATTCAAGTGTCAGAGTTGCAAAGTTCATCAGTTATGAAATGGAAATTACTCAGCTCAATTCCATTCATTACTGATTTGATTCAGTTCATTAAGTGTCAATGTTGATTCAGTTGATTCAATTTAGTGTTGCAAAGGTCATCAATTATGAAAAGGAAACAAGCAGCAGCTCTAAAGAAGACAACAGGGTCAAACTGTCAAAATTCAGCTCAAATCAGTTCAATGTTGATTCAATTTAGTTTAATGTGTCAAAGTTAATTCATTTCGAAGTTCATCATTCATAAAACAAATGATTCAGCTCAATTTGGTTCAATGTTTGTTTTTTTATTCAGTTCAATAAGTGTCAAAGTTGATTCAATTGAATCAATTCAAGTCTCAAGTTCATCAATTATGAAATATAAAAGAGCTGTAAATCAGCTTTATAGTATTTAATTTACTGTGATTCAGTTCAGTTTAATAACAGCACTGATGTTGCAAAGTTCATCAATTTCATCAATAATCAGAAATTTGTTAAATTACAGTTGTAAAGCAGCCATACAAAACACAACGGTGTCATTATTCAGCTCAATTTAGTTCAATACCTTAGCAACCACATACTAACATCGTGGGAATCAACTACAACATTCCAACACTGAGTTTTGCACATGCATATTTGCTTCAGAAACTGCAGAAATGCAGAAAATTCAGAAAATTGAAACATCATGGTGGGTTTTTTTTTGTAACACTGACTCTTGTTATTCTGTGTGAAAGGCCGGAAGAGTGTCTGAGAGCAGTGCAGCTCCTCACACACACACACTTTGACTTTCTGACCTCTGACCTCTTGAGCTCTCACTACCCAGTGAAAGAATGACAGGAAAACAAAGAGAGGTCATGACACACCCACACACACAGAGACTAAACCCAGAGTGACAGGTTGAGGCGCAAACAGACCACAAATAGAAAAGTAGGAAAGCAGAACACAATGCATAAGCATCATGAACACCTTTATACAGTTTTAAATATGCAGATAGACACTGAAGTGACAGCATAGCAGTGAATAAGGTCAGAGTTTGTCTGTCTGTCAATTCAGACATGATAATTTGTTGAGACATTGATCTTGCATCAGTGATAAAATCAAAAAATGTTTCTTGAAATCAGACATCAGACAGTATTAATCAATCAGCACTGCTGTCTCAATCTCTCTACAGACATACAGTTTCATTCTTCACCCAGACTGACCCCTATCACTATTATCTTTTTATTTGGTACAGTAGTAAAAACATACAGTTAATAAATGCTGAATTTGCATAATTGCCTTATCCAACATTAAAGGAATAGTTCACCCAAAACTGAAAACGTCCTCACCCTCAGGCCATCCAAGATGTAGATGCGTTTGTTTCTCTATCAGGTTTGGAGAAATGCAGCATTGCATCACTTGCTCACCAATGGATCCTCAGCAGTGAATGGGTGCCGTCAGAATGAGAGTCCAAACAGCTGATAAAAACATCACAATAATCCACAAGCAATCCACACCACTCCAATCTATCAAAAAACATCTTGAGAAGCTAAAAGCTGCGTGTTTGTAAGAAACAAATCCATCATTAAGATGTTTCTTTACTTCAAACTTTTGCTTCAGGTCAAAATACGAGTCCATAATCCACAATAACGCTTTCTCCTGTTGTCTCTCACATCAAAATCCAGCTACATGCTTGTTCAGAGCTGTTTTGGCTTGTAAAAGGTGCCTGATCCGTGCAAATTTCACTCCTGATTCAGACCACTTTTTCACTGGTGAAAGCGTTATTATGGATTATGGACTCATATTTTAGTTAAAAACATCTTGATGGATTTGTTTCAACTTTTGTCTTCTCAAGATGTTAACTGATGGACTGGAGTGGTGTGAATTACTTGTGAATTATTGTTATGTTTTTATTAGCTGTTTGTGACGGCACCCATTCAGTGCAGAGGATCCATTGGTGGGCAAGTGATGGAATGATGCATTTCTTCAAATCTGATGAAGAAACAAACTCATTTACATCTTGCATGGCCTGAGGGTAAAGACATTTTCAGCAAATTTTCATTTATGGGTGAACTGTTTGTTTAAGTGTGTAAAAAGCCAAAATCATTTCACAACCTATCAATGTAGTCAGCTTTTGAGTGGCTAGTGTGCTAATGATGCCCAAGCTAGCTATTTCTATCATTCTGAATCTGCTGAAGACATTAATATGTGTGTGATTTTATATTTGATGATGGTTCAGATGCCAGCAGAGTTACAGGTGTGTGCTGTGTGATATCAAGGGATGGAGTGAACACAAATCACACACAGTCAGATGAGATCTCACTTACCTGGAGCCACAATAATACACCACTGACACGCACTGTCATCATACACTACAGAGAGACAGAGACAGAGACGACGCACACACACACACGCAATCACACATCACTCACACACACAGAGATCCAGGCATCCAAGTCATGTTAATCACCCATTTAGTAGCTGTGGGGATTTTTCCCAAGCTTTTATGCCGGGTCGGATTTCTCCCTGCAGAGAGCTTCTCACAGACAGCGAGTGTGTGTGTGTGTGTGTGTGACTGTGAACAGAAGTGAACATTACTGCAGATTATTCAGTACTACTTTTTCCCTGCTTAGTGTGTCTGCTGTGCTTGTTGTAAATTTCCAACCTGGCAAGAGCTTTTTTGTGTAAAGCCAGGAAAAAAAAAGAAAGAGGGGTGATTTGTGTAATTTTTCATCGTTAAAAACATTCTCATATTTCAGATTAATGCTTACAGTCACTATTAAAAATCCATTCATAGGCTGAAAAATAAAAAACACTGGGACTTTGGCAGTATCAAAACATTGGTTAGTTTGAGCTTCGACCAGTTTGTCAAAAAAAGACCTGGAAAACTGTAAAAATAAATAATTGCAATATTTAATTTATATTTTGAATTTTTTTTTTTTTTAAATAACTGTTACTTTTTTATTGTTTATTTTATATTTTACTGTAATATTTTATAATTTTGTTTGGTGAAGCTACTATTTACTTTATTTATCTATATAATATGTATACTGTCAGATATCAAATTAAAACAGTTGTGCCTTCAGATTTCAGAATTAAATATAAAATGTGTGATTTCTTTGTAATTTCCTCAAGTGTCACTAAATTTTATATAAAATAAAACATAACAACAAAAATGTAATTGCTTGTAAAAGCCTTATTTATATATATTTATTGTTAATATACATTTAATTCTGTAGGTGACATTATTATTTACTATAGCAATTTATCCATTTAAACATTCACTGCTCCACAACAATACATTGTATATAAATATACTGTCAGATAAAAATGACAAAAAGCTTTGCCTTCAATTTGCCTTCAATTCAAGATCAAGTCGGCAATTTCATTCACCAAAATAAAATAAAATAAAAACCACCCCATCATTGCCTGTCTTCCATAGTTTTCTACAAACAGACAGATGCTTAAACAAGCAAATGTAAGATAAAAAGACAGAACAATGTAATGTATATACATACACATACATACATACACACACACACACACAAATATATGAGGGTGTGTATGTGTGTACACATACATATATATATATATATATATATAAATATAATGTGTATGACATTGTTCTTTCTTTCTTTATGTCTATATATGTATATTTCAGGTGTATATCAGGTGTAAACCAGAAACACATGATTGACTAGCTTGTTGTTGTTCGAAATAAGAATGACCTACCACATAACGGACTGGGGAACCGGATAGGAAGTGTCCTTTTTCCACACAATTGCAGCTAGGGCTGGACTTCCTGTGACCTCATCTCCTGTTCACTCTCACACACATTCCAGCAATGCACTCTGGGAAAATAAAACACACAGATGGGCAGGAGAGAGATTAATCAATGGTCACTGTGTTAAGTAAGTTTGTGCTGTTATGTTGATAGAGTTCATGCCTGGCAGCACAAACACAGCTCATGAGCAAAAGTTAATCAGCGTGTGTGTGTGTGTGTCTGTGTGAAAGCAGGGACAGGTGTGTCATTGTGTCCCAGCACCTGCTGACAGGTGGGCAGCACACTGACCTCAGACTGACCCTCAGAGAGAGAGAGAGAGACAGACCGATACAGATCTGCCCAACAGCTGCTATCGAACCAACAATGAGAGAGATTCCAGCATACGCTAACATTACCTGGACTGATAGGAATCGCTCAGGTTTCATGGCAACTATTTGAAAACAGACAAGAAAAAAATAATTTATTTTAATTTTATTATTTTTTATTTAATTTTATTTTCTATTTTAATTATTTACTTGTTTTTTTGTTAACCTGACATCATATCCCTCACTCAAAAATAAATAAATAAATAAATAAAAACAAAAAAACACAGTTAATATAGTTAAGCCAAGGTAACCACAAAGTGACTATGGTTTTTCTACACTAACCATAGTTTAACCATGGTATTTGTAGTAAAACTGTGGTTATACAAAAAAAACATGGTTATTACACTTTTACTATAGTAAAACTAGCAGGTTAATTATCTTGAGGTACGTGTATTTGTGTATACATTCTTTCGTTTTCTTTGTTTTGTTTTTATAACTGTGCTGCTTTAATGGTTTGATGTTTTCTACTGTTTAATTTAAAAATAAGAAAAAAGATTTACAAAACCGCTCCGCAATCGTATATATAAACAAATATATAAAAACAAAATGATATAAAACAAAATGATTCGGAAGACACGCTCCAATGTCCTGAACTAAATCAAATGATTCGTGATCCGTGCTCTGAAGTTCCGATCTGAAGCAAAAGACTCACAAACCTGCTTCGAAGTTCCGATCTAAATCAAATGATTCACCCGATCTAAATTATTGATTCGCAAACTATAATTTCAGATCAGGACACGGAGTGCGTCGAATCATTTATTCGCAAAATGATTCATGAATCCGCTCCAAAGTTCTGATCTAAATCAAATGATTTGCGATACGCGCTTCAAAGTCCCGATGTGAATCACATGATTCGCAATACCCGAAGTTCCGATCTATCTTAAATGATTCGCAAACCCACTCCAAATCCCGATCTAAATCAAACGATTCACAATATGCAATTTGAAGTCCCAATCTAACATTAAGTCAAATGATTTGCGATACGCAAAAGTTCCAATCTAAGTCAACTAATTCACAAACCCGCTCAATGTCCCAATGTAGAGTAAATGATTCGCCATACGTGATTTGAAGTCCCGAATCTGAATCAAATGATTCGCGAATCACGTTCCGATTCGAGCGCTTCAAAACAGCTATGGTTTAACTGATTCTGAGTTTAAAAAACTCAGTTTCACCCATCACTATGCTTTTTAAAATCATTACAAGCAATGTCGAAATTCGAAAATTAATGGGTCTGTCAGTTTGAATTGGTTTTTGCTAGTGAATCGCTTGAAATGTATGATCGAAGTCACGAGTTTGAATTAATCGGAGCAGTTCCAGCGTGAATGACTCACTCAATTGATTCGGTTCATCTGTTTCTTTTCATCTTAAAGCTCCTTGTACGAACCTTGTACGTATATGTATAAATAGATAGATACAAACATACATACAGATATATAAATATAAACTAATAGTGTCACCAAATTAAATGTAGACAAATATATATATATATATATATATATATATATATATATATATATATATATATACATATTAAATAATACACTAACATTGCCTTGGATGACAGGCTTCACACAACTAGTTAAAGACAAATTATAAATCCTTAATTTAGATGAGCAAACTACACAAAAACACATTGCTGCAACAGAATCCAACTCACAAATCAATAAAGATGACTGGAGAAGGATATTTAGAGTTTTACTGTTGTACTACTGCCAACAAAAAGCTCATGATCTTCCAAAGAGAAAGTGGGAATTCGAGTGTGTTCGTGTGTGTGACTCCACCGCTGCATCTGGGCCCAATTTGTCTTCGATTAAACGCGGAGATGTGTTGTGTTTAGTCTGTCAATCAAATCCAAACGGGTGTTTTATTTCATATACATACACGGATTATATGACATTCGTGCTCTTAACAAACGCATGACCTCACAATGAAGCGACTGAACCATGTTGATTAACAGGACAGGCAGCTGAGAATGAGGACGTGAAGCATGCTAAAATATATATATATGCAAAGATGAATCCTATAGAAACTAATTATGAAAAAATGCTACTATACACTAGTTTTTTTTTGTAGTTTTGAAAAAATTATATTTTTATTTTATCACGAATGTATTGAATTGATCAAAAGTGACAGTAAAGACATTTATAATGTTACAATTGTTTCTACATCACAAATGCTACAAATGTTTCTTTTGAACTTTCAATTCATCGAAGAGTTCTGAAAAATAAAATGTATCAGTTTTCACACAAATGTTGGGCAGCACAAACATTTTCAACATCGATAATAATCAGAAATGTTTCTTGAGCAGCAAATCAGCATATTAGAATGATTTCTGAAAGATCATGTGACACTGAAGACTGCAGTAATGATGCTGAAAATTCAGCTTTGATCAGAGAAATAAATTACATTTTACAATATATTCACATAGAAGACAGCTATTTAAAAATCACAATAATGTTTCATATTTTTACTATATTTTAATCAAATAAATGCAGCCTTGGTGAGCAGATTCTTTTAAAAACATGTAACATTTTACATGCAAGAACGTTTAAAATCTCTAGATACATCTCGAGTGCCTCCTTCAAAATACTTAGTGTTAGAAGTTTGATGAACATTTACAATGAGCAATAGCACCAGTGATGGTTGACTTAGCAACTTTAAACAAGGGGGATACAGACGAAAAGTGTAATGATGTCAATCAGAGTGATACTGATAGAGCCGCAGCTCGGGTTTCTCTCAGGTGGGGTGTGGGAAGGGAAAGACGGGTCAGCTTCCACATGAAACTCAGACAATACAGAAGCCCCTGAGACCAGCCCATTGTCCCAACATCCTCCTCTCAGTGTGTGTGTGATCCATTCATTCAGGTCAACACTGGGCTGTGTGTGTGTGATGGTGTAGATTAGACAGATTAGAGCAGTATTTGATTTCTCTGTCATTGTTTAGCAGGAGCTCTCAGCTGAATGAGCTGAATGAGATGAATTGTCATCACTTCCGAGTCTGAAGCATTACATCCCAAATGCATCCCGAATAACATGCCAGATAAGTCATGCCAAATCGCAGTATGTTGAAATTTTGCTCAGATGATGTTACCCACAACCCCTTGTGCTATGTAAAAGACAGATCGGACATTTTTGTGCAAGAATGAGAAATGGAAAACAGCCCAGATCCAGATTAAAACGATCTTGTCATGGAAGCAGAATTGTTAAAGCTTAACTGTGGATTTTTTATAGAGGAACTAAAATAGTCTAAATCAAATAATAATTTTCAAATACAATATTTTTTTCAGGTTATTTATTTTAGATTGTTTATATATTTTATATTTTAATTTTAGTTGCATTTTTGTCATTTTGTTATTATTATATGCTCCAACATATAAATATGTATAAATATTTAAGTCATTTGCCAAGGTAGCTTTTCTATTTTTCATTTAGTTTTTCATCTAATATTTTAAATTACAAAACTAGTCCATTTAAATGTTCTTTTCAGGATATTTTTGTATATTTTCTATTTTCATTTTAGTTGCATTTTTAGTCATTTTCTTATTATATCATTTCAGAATTTTTTTATTTTTATTTCAGTATTAGTTTTAATTCATTTGTTTATTTTTTTATTTATTTAAAGTTCATTATTTTATTGCTCCAACGTATAAATATTTCAGCCGTTTGCCAAGACAGCTTTTCTACTTTTCTTTCAGTTTTTCATGTAATATTTATATTTTAAATTACAAAACTAGTATTGCATTTAAATTTTCTTTTCAGGATATTTTTGTACATTTTCTATTTTATTTTTTGTTGCATTTTTAGTCATTTTGTTATTATATCATTTTAGATTTTTTTTTCACTATTAGTCACTGTTTAATTGTTATTTATTTAAAGTTAATTAATTTATTGCTCCAACATATATTTCAGTCACTTGCCAAGGCAGTTTTTCCATCTAATATTTATATTTTAAATTACAAAACAAGTATTGCATTTAAATTTCTTCTTTTCATAATAAAAATAATTATTTCCAATTGCTGCATTTTAATAATATGCCCCAATTTCTGATGCTTAATAGAGAAAACAAGAGCTTTTTTTTTTCATAATAAAAAGATTTTCACAAACAAATCAACCAACAGGTAATTTAAAAAAAAAAAAGTTGGTACATTTAACTTTTGATGTATTTATTGATTTACTAATATAATTTACATTACTTTGGACTTTTCTCTATCCCTAACCTCCACATAAGATGAGTGAAGCCTGAGCAGCCAGTGCCAAACAGGAAATGATTATTTCTGTCACAGGAAGTGGAGCAAGAGAGGAAAAGGGTGGAGAGAAAGTTATAGGTCAAAGGTCAGAGACTGTGATTCATTAGGATTTGAATGATTGATAGCTGTATGTATCCATGTATGCATACGTGTATCCACCAGTGTCATAAAACCTTCATCTGCAATTGCAAGTTGAAAATGCTTCCTGTTTTCACTTGTTCATATTTCCCACACACAAACTGTGACTCTTGCTCGCAGTAAACAGAACAAAAACAGGAACTCCTAGACAGACTGTAAATTAAAAGGGAGACATGAATAATAAGGGTATTATGTTATAACTGAACACAGAATAAGGAGGAGACAAACCTCTTGAAGAAAACTCAATGGAAATGCAGCATTCAATATGGCGTCCGTAGAAATGAAAGCCAATGTCTGATACTGAGTTCACTCTAAAACACACATGCATTAGCCTGATCTGCTTAAAGACAAGCTTTATAGTCTAAATTGAGCTAATGTAGCAAATAAATTTGATACTGTTGTTGTTGATTTTATTGCAGATTTGAAATGTGATACTGAAACTTAATCATGACAAACAGGTTTGGAGATTTCCATCTTTCCTAGTTCAAGTAAATACGAGCTGCTTGAGCGGCCGCCAAATCAACTGTCTTGCCTTAAAGGGATTTTGATTTGCTTTACATTCGAGTCCAAGTTTGATTTTATCATGCTGCTAAGCTAATGCAATACTTTATGCAATAACAAGCATAAAATACACAGTCCACAAAAAAACGTTAGAAAAAAACGAAATTAATTTGAATAGTTTAATTCAGGGGTGCCCAACCCTGTTCCTGGAGATCGACTTTCCTGCAGAATTTAGTTCCAACCCTAATCAAGCACACCTGTCTGTAATTATCAAGTGCTCCTTGAGATTCTAATTAGCTGCTTCAGGTGTATTTGGTCAGGGTCGGAGCTGAACTCTGCAGGAAAGTCGATCTCCAGGACCAGGGTTGAGCACCCTTGGTTTAATTCATACTTCAGTATTTTTTTTTTTATTTTTTTATTTTTTGCAGTGCATTCTGGTATTGACTTTTCTGCAAAGAATAAATGCATTACTTAATATTATTGCCTAATATTCTTGGTATCTTATATCTTATAAAGCAGCGTAATGTTGCTGGCCAGCTTTTTGGACAGAGCTCAATTCTTCTCTGTCATTGATGTCTGAGATACGCCAAAAAATGACAACCCAGAAGATTCTGCAAATACACACACACAGAGGGAATAAGAGAGTCTCTCCAGTGGCAGAATGAAGAGATCTCAGTTCTGCGTTTCCCATGGTGCATTGTGGGAGAGATTCCACAGCGCTCCCGCTGGACTGTGTGAGAGAGAGAGAGAGACTGAAGGATGACTGACATGCTAAACATAATGTCAAGCATCTCTGACCTTTTCTGTGTGTGTCTCTCTCACTCAGTGCCTGTGTGTGTGTGTGTGTGTGTGTGTGTGTATCAAAACAGAAGCCAGAACATGCTGTAACATGGACGGAGACTGAACAATCACCAGAAATTACACTGTGTTCATTAAAAACAGACATATGATTTCAGCTGCTGGATGATAAAACACAGACTTACATAAAAAGACTTACATAAAAGGAATCCAAATCCAAGTCATAAATGTATAAATGCATAAATTAATAAATTGATAATTGCAAGATATAAACTCACTCAATTGTGAAAAAAGTCTGAATTGTGAGAGAAAAAGTGGCAATTACCGGTTTTATTATAAATGCATAATTTTCTAAATGCATAAATAAATTAATAATTGCAAGATATAAACTCAGAATAGTGAAAAAAAAGTCTGAATTGTGTGATAAAAAGTTGCAATTACCAGTTTCAATAGAAATGCATAAATTTATAAATTCATAAATAAATAAATGAAAAATATAAACTTAGAATTGTGAGAAAAAAAAAAGTCTGAATTGTGAGATAAAAAGTTGCAACTACCTGTTTCATTATAAATACATACATTTATAAATGCATAAATTCATACATCGATAATTGCAAGATATAAACTCACTCAATTGTGAAAAAAGTCTGAATTGTGAGATAAAAATTTGCAATTAACGGTTTCATTATGAATGCATACATTCATAAATGCAAAAATTCATAAATGAATAATTGCAAGAAATAAACTTGAAATAGTAAGAAAAGTCTGAATTATGACATAAAAACTTGCAATTGCCCATTTCATTATAAATGCATAAATTTATAAATTAATTAATAATTGCAAGATATAAACTTAGACTTGCATAAAAAGTCTGAATTGTGAGATAAAAAAGGTGCAATTACCAGTTTCATTTTTTTTTTTTTATTCCATGGCAGAGAAAAAAATCTTCAACACAAATCAGTGTTGTTATTCTTATCTAAAACTAAAACTATTAAAAATCTTTTACATTTATATTTTTGGTAATTGAAGTACAGCTAAAATTGCATAAAATAATAGTAAATTATTATTAAAATAATAGTAATTACTACTAGGTTTGGGGCAAAGTTTCATAACTTTGTATTGTTACATAAATTTAATGCTGTATCTGAGCATTGACTGAATTGCTTTTATAATGGCTGTTGTTGTTGTTGTTTATTAAAAATTATTGCTCAATAAATAATATTTCATATAATAATAGTACTATAGTAATAATAAACTTGGTACTGAGAAACTCAGCTCAACTCTTAAATAAAATAAAAATATTGGATATAAAGCCAAAAAAAAAAAAAAAGACAAAAATGACAAAAGCACATAATAAAATGACAGTTTAATTAAGCTAAAATTAAAATGCTGTAATAGTATATAAACTGCACTAAAACAACACTCGAAATCATATCTGGAGACCAAAATGTCACAGCAACACCCTAGTTTGGTACAGCACACAGAAACTGTGAGTGTACCTGTGTACATATGGGCAGATAATCTGTTTAACTTGATGATTGCGCACGTTTGTGTTTTACTAGGTCATACGCAAGTGTGTATCTGTAAATATTGAATACAGTGTGTAAATATGCTCTCTTATGTTCAGTTTCATTATTCACTATTAGTGTTTACAGAAACAAACTTTGAGCAAACGTGTGTGTGTGTGGTGATGTACACAAACCACGACCTGTAGGCGCCACAGTCAATCATTCAACACACACGCAGGAGTCTGTATGTTTTATCAGTTATCCAAACAGCAACAAACCATCAGCCCAGTGACTCACAGATAGATGGACACGCAGTGTGTGTGTGTCTGTGTGAGCTGTAAGAAAGATTTAAAACAGAGCAGCGTGATGAAACCGCCAGGAATGACCACTATCAAAACACACATGGGTCAAAGGTCACGCATGTTTTTACAAGGGACACAGTTCAGATTTAGTCATTATATGGTGTCTCCTGTTAAACAATATTTCACAAATTTAGGCACTAAAAGCGGACGGCATAATCTGAAGCTGAATTTTAACATTTTTAAACTTCTTTCAAAGCGTAATATTATATATACAGTTGAGGTCATAAGTTTACATACACCTTGTAGAATCTGCAAAATGTTAATTATTTTACCAAAATAAGAGGGATCATACAAAATGCATGTTATTTTTTATTTAGTACTGACCTGAATAACATATTTCACATAAAAGACATTTACATATAGTCCACAAGAGAAAATAATAGTTGAATTTATAAAAATCATCCCATTCGAAAGGTTACGTAAGCTTGATTCTTACTACTGTATTGTTACCTAAATGATCCACAGCTGTTTTTTTTTTTTTGGTTTAGTGATAGTTGTTCATGAGTTCCTTGTTTGTCCTGAACAGTTAAACTGTCTGACGTTTGTCAGAAAAATTGTCCAACAAATTCTTTGGTTTTTCAGCATTTTTGGGTATTTGAACCCTTTCCAACAATGACTGTATGATTTTGAGATCCATCTTTTCACACCGAGGACAACTGAGGGACTTATATGCAGCTATTACAGAAGGTTCAAATGCTCACTGATGCTCCAGAAGGAAACACAAAGCATTAGGAGCAGGGGGGTGAAAACATTTTGAACAGAATCAAGATGTATACATTTTTATTTTGCCTATTTTTTTTTTTCATTCAGTACTGCCTTTCAGAACCTAGAGAAGATACTTACATGTTTCCCAGAAGACAAAATAAGTTACATTCACCCTGATCTTCAAATTCAAAAAGTTTTCACCCCCTGCTCCTAATGCTTTGGGTTTCAGTGAGCATTTGAACCTTCTATAATAGTTGCATATGAGTCCCTTAGTTGTCCTCAGTGTGTAAAGATGGATATTAAAACATACAGTCCTTGTTGAAAAGGGTTCAAATACACAAAAATGCTGAAAAACCAAAGAATTTGTGGGACCCGAAAGGTTTTTCTGAAGAATTTTTTAACTGTTCAGGACAAACAAGGGAGTCATAAACAACTATCACTAAACAAAAAACACAGCTGTGAATCATTCAGATAAGACGGTAAGAACCAAGCGTATGCAAACTTTTGAATAGGGTCATTTTTATAAATTCAACTTTTATTTTCTCTTGTGGACTATATGTAAACATCTTTTATGTGAAATATCTAACTCAGGTCAGTACTAAACAAAAAATAACATGCGTTTTGTATGATCCCTCTTATTTTGGTAAAATAATTAACATTTTGCAGATTCTGCAAGGTGTATGTAAATGTATGACCTCAACTGTATTTCCAAAATCTAAATGTTTCCATAAAGTTCTGAAAAATTATTTCTGAATGTTCTCCGTGTATTTAAAATGCCCATTTTCTTTTTAAAGTTTATGCCAAGGTTAAGTGGACATTCCATTTTAGTTTTCCAAACATTATACAAATGGTACTTTTGTATCTTCTCTGAATGTTCTAAAATAAGTAACATTTAAAAAAATGTTACATGAACATTCCATAAAACATTCCATGAACTATGTACAGATAATGGTTTTGTGCTACATTATTACAGACCAGACAACAATGAACATTCTATTAATGTTACAGGAAGAATGTTTGTTTATACAGTAAGTTTGCGAAAACATTGCCATAACATTAGCCACAGTTCTGAGAATGTTCCTTTTTAGCTGGGTTGATGTTCCTCAAATAATCATGTCAGGGTTTGTTCTAAACCATAAACATCAAGTATTAAACTGAAATAAGCCCGAGTAGACAATAACTTCTCAATTAAACTACACTGAAAATACAGCAGGTTTCAAATGAAACAATGAAAAGAATTATAAAAATATGATAAGAGAGTGACTGATTTTTAAGCCTGTGTAAATCCTGACATACAAACTAACAGTCAGAAATATTTTTTATTTTTTATTTTTTTTTAATTTTTAGACAACTTATATATTTAAAAAAAAACTTTTTAAAAAGTCTGCATATGTGCATATGTTTGTTGAGAAACATATTTTATCCATCAGGCTTTTATGGCTCATATAGTCTGATATAGTGAGAATATGGACTAAAAACAGCTCAGTTTTATTTAGAAATTAACCCTTGTGCATCAATAAAAAAAAAAGTTACACATAGGTCCATAGTGGACAAAAATGTCCATGTCAAAAAAACTGTCATAAGTTTGGTCTCTTTTCAAAGAAGACCCATGGCAGATTACTGATGAAGTAGACAAAGTTTAAAAAGTGAAATTAAAAAAAAAAAAAAGTTATAGAGGTTTAAGTTTATGAAAATGCTTTTATATAAAGCATATTTTATATTTTATATAAAATACATATTTGATGAAACATGTTGAACTCTAAATCTGCTAGAAAATCAAAGCCATAAATCTAAACAAGCTGTGTTCCAAATTTGAGGTTGATATCTCAAAAAATTAGCTTTCAGTAAGATTTTGTTTGGGCGCAGTGTCACATTTCCCCCATAAGGTGCCAGCAAAACTCCGCTGGTGCGCACAGTGGTTGGATTTGTGATTTGCAGTAGAGTTTTTCTCTCTCAAATGTAACAAACGCACACACACAATTTTTTTTATGAAACGCATCCAAACCACACTCTGACATCAATACCAACACACCCACACAATTATAGCTGCATTATTTATCCAAATGGCTCTATAATTTGCAGAAGCAGAAAACAGGAATAAAGCGATTATTTGCTTCATTGGCCAAACCTGAAAAGATGGCACCATCTGGTAAAAAAAACAGTAAAAAAAAAAATTAATAATTTTAAAGCCTTGCCAACAGAATGAAAGCCTCCTAACAAAAATAGCATCATTTTACAACTGAATGGCACTGTGATTTAAAATAGAAGTTTTAATGGGTTTCAAGAGGGACATTTTTGTCCAAAAGGTGCTGAGTGTTACACTTTTTTGTACCTAGTGCAAAATAGATTTATTAAAGGAAATGGAGGTGAAATAGTAAAATTCCAATAAAAATACACGCCTGTGCCAAAATGGGTGAAATGATCACAAAAAACAAGACTGAAAAGGACAAAAATGTCCAAAAGGTTGCCCAAAGGTTAAACTGGCCAAAAATATGCAATTTGGCGCAGATGTTGATATTTATATGGAGAAAAAGTGATTCAGTTCTGATGCTTGTAATGTAAATCAGCAAGATCTTTACAACAGTATAGCATATACCAACATAAAATAATCTAAATATCAGTCATCACTTTATATCTCTAATAATATTGGCTTGGGAAGATCATTCCTCCACTGAGGAAGAGTAAAAGTAAAGCTTCTGGGAACAAACGCTCCTCAAAAGATCCTAATGATCAGATTTGACACTCACTGATTTTTCTAAAAAATGATTTATGGATAATCAAGTAAAGCCAAGCTGCTTCAGTCCAGTAAGTGTTCATTTGGAAATATTACTGCAGTTATTCTGACGTTTACTTAATAAAATCAGTAAAGATTTGACAGCAAAGATGGTCTTTACAATTAAAGACCTTTAACTCGATAAAAAAAAGATGAGTCAGATGGCAGAAGGCATGGAGCAGATTGTGTGCAACAGGTTTTTGATCATTTAGAGTGCTTGTGTATCAAATACAGCAGACACAGTAGGTTTTACAGGGTTAAAAGCTTCCAAAAACAAGACTGAAAAAACTCAAAGAACAAAAAGAGGAGAAGAAGCGGAGAGAGACGGACAGATAGAGAGAGAGAGAGACGTTGGGATTCTTTCCCAAAAGTGATTAGCCAGAGGAAATGGGTCAGACAGAGAAGATAAGTTCAGGAGAAAAAAAATTAACCCGAGCAAACCTGAGCATGTGCGCTGAAGATTCCACGCCGTACACTGACCAGACACAAAGACACGGAGAGAAAGAGCAGAACCGACCGAGAGAGACGCACAAAGCTCTGCTTCTCTAATTGTTCCTAGAGAGACGGAGAGTAAATGAGGGAATAAAACATGTTTGTTTAGAGCTACTCGTCTGTGAACGGACGCCGTAATTAGATTCAGGATGAGGAGAGCTAATTAACTAAGTGAATTAATTAGATCGTTTGAGTGAGGAGAGCACTGCCAAAAATTCAGATTCAATTAGGCCAGGTTGGATACGCCCCAAAACAGAGCGACCTGACGTGACATGACACAAATGTGCTGTTTACTACATACTCCACAGTATTCACTTCACACTGGATTATCATTTTTTAAAAATAGAATGTGAGATGGTGTGGACTATGAAATACTAATTCAATTTAGTGGGTAGCATAAAAATATTATTCGAAACAATAATTTGAATAAAAATGTCTACAAGAAGGAAATGGCAGCTGGTTTCATTACATGTTCAATTATCACACTAGAAAGAAAAGGTAAAGTCAAATGCATTGCATTGTGGGATACAGTGTGGTTTGTTTTATAACACACATTAGTAGTAGGACATCCGTGTAATACTACATGCAAACAGAGAACATATTACTGTGCATACTGCAAACATAGCAGGAACAGTATGCTAGTATGCTATTCTAAACACACCTTGTGTTTTGTTATTGTTAACTAAAAATAAAATTAAGTTTTTGGTAAAGTAAAAACAATTAAATAAAATTGAAAATATAAAATAAAATATAAATATTAGATGAATATATACAAAAAATAGAAAACTAAAACTGAAATGTAAAAACTTAAATAGAAATATAAAAAATAAAAAGTACAATAGCACAAAATTACTAAAACTAAAATTAAAATGAAGACTGAAAATAGAATGAATAAAATGAATAAAGCCAAAATATAATGAATAAAATTAAGGATAAATAGAAACATATAATAAAAACTACGAAGTATATAATATATAAACATATAATAAATATATATAATATATATAAAAATAATAAAAAGGACAAAAGCACAAAAGCACAAAATTACTAAAACTAAAATTAAAATGAAGACTGAAAATATAAAAAAAACAGCTAATTCAAAATATGAATACTATAATAACATATAAACAACAACTGAAATGAAAAACACACAAACCTGCTCCTTAGCTGCCTAGAAACCAGCAGTTTAGTTTTTATCAATATTTTTATCAATATTTTTTTTTTCATTTTTATGAAATTTATTTCATGAAAATAAAATAAAATAAAATGATAAATTTATAAAAAATAAAATTCTAAAAAAATAGAAAATAGAAATGTTGATTTGGCAACTAAAACTGAAATGATTAATAGAAACATATATAATAAAAAATAATAAAATATTTATAATATATAAATATATAATAAATATCTATAATATACATAATAATGTATATAAAATAATAAAAATTACTAAAGCACAAAATTACCAGAACTAAAATTAAAATGAAGACTGAAAATATAAAAAGCAGCTAATTCAAAATATGAATACTATAATAACATATAAGCAACATCAACTGAAATCAAAAACACACAAGTCTGCTCCTTAGCTGCCTAGAAACCAGTGTTTAGTATCATTATAGTTTTTAATCAACATTTTAAATTCTTTTATTTTTGTATTTTGCCACTTTTATTTTAATTTTAGTTTACTGAAAATAAAATTAAATAAAATAAAATAAAATTCTACATTTATTAAAAAAAAATAAAATTATACAAAAATAAAAAAACAGAAATGTTGATTAAAACTAAAACTAGCTAAAACTGAAATTAAAAAATTAAAGATCAATAGAAAAATAAAATATATAATATATAACATAAAGATATATAATAAATATCTATAACATATAATATATATAATATATAAAAAAACAGTACAAAAGCACAAAATTACTAAAACTAAAATGAAGATTGAAAAAATATACTATAATAACATATAAATCAACTGAAGTCAAAAACACACAAACCTGCTCCTTAGCTGCCTAGAAACCAGTGTTTAGTATCATTATAGTTTTTATCAATATTTTGAATTCTTTTCATTTTTATATTTTCCATTTTTATTTTAATTTTAGTTTTAGTGGAATTTTAGTTTAGTTTTTAAATTTTTATTCGTTACTGCTCTTTTTCGGTTTTAGTTTTAGTTATTTTAGTGCATCAAGTTATATTGAAAGATTATAAAATTTAGAAATATTGCCATGGCAACTAGCTGAAATGCAAGTTTAAGTTTTGGATTTTATCTTTTATAGAATCATATATTTTATTTTGTCTAGCAACAACCTCGCCCTTTAGCAACAGCCCAATAATAATCACTCAGAACAAGTTAGCAACTGTAGCGTCAAGGTGCTGTTAGTGCGTGTCAAATGCGTGTTTACGCACAACAAAACACTGATAACTATCAAAAATCTGCTCATTATAAAAACCCACAACACAAGAAAACATGCTTACATTTTGAAACTGTCGGGTTTCGTTGCATCCTACAGTTTTGATAGCAAACACAAGACATTCGAAGGGTGGTAAAGATGTTTTCATGCAGCGCCAAACTGGAGAAAAGTCTTGAACTGTTACCCGCTTCACAAAAATTCATTCTGAATGTCAAAAATATCTATAAGACTTACAAATCAGCCAAAAACACACCGTCAACAGGTTTGTATGAGGGTTTTATGTTAGAAATGACCTGTATCTTAACTAGTTGTGTGTTTTTCTTTACATTACTCACGTGAGTCAACAAACCAGCTCCAAACTCTCAGCTTGGCTCAGATCAGTCTGGATCCGTTGGTTATAGAGCTATATGGGGCTCCAGACAGGAAACAGGGCCAGTTAAGTTATCCTCTTGAATTATGGGTAATCTGTTCCATCTCAAAATTCCTCCAGTCACTCCCTATTCCCCTGAAACAAGGACAAAAAACTGATATATGAACCTGAATACACCCATTTACACATATATACACACATACACACACACACACTAGCTTTAAACCCACACGCCGTCTATGTAGACAGCATTTTAAGGCAGTATAGGTGCGGTCCTGAACTTTTCAAAGGTAGGCAGCACAATTATATATGCTTAAAATTGTGCTGCCTACTAAGAGACCTTATTTTGGAATCATTCTAAGGCGGAATTGCTTATATCCTGCATGGTGAAGCCAGTGCCTGAATGCTTTTCTACATAAAGAAATCATCCAATATGAGTTCACAGCAAAAGCAAATGTTAATTAAAAACTATTAAAAACATTTTTTCTGTGAAATAAAGCTGAAGCTGAAGCATGAAAATTAGCTACTAACTGGAAAACATCTAAAACTGAACTAATAACATAACACAAATTAAATTTAAACAGTAATATAAAAAACTTAAATTAAAAATGACAAAAGCAAATAAAATTACAAAAATTTTACTAAAATTAAAAATGGAAACATACTAACTATGCACTGAAAATATATAGCAATCTAATATTAATAATAATATTTAAAACATTAAAATAAAAAAATAAAAATACAAAATTACTAAAAATTAAACAAAAATTTAAAATGGAAACATACTAACAATACACTGAATATATACAGTAATCTAATATTAATAATATTTAAAACGTTAAAATAAAAAATAAAAATATATAAAATTACTAAAAATTTAAATAAAATTTAAAATGGAAACATACTAACAATACAGTGAAAATATATAGTAATCTAATATTAATAAAAATATTTAAAACATTACAATAAAAAATACATAAAATTACTAGAAATTTAACTAAAATGTAAAATGGAAACATACTAACAATGCACTGAAATATATAGTAATCTAATATTAATAATAATATTTAAAACATTAAAATAAAAATATAAAAATACATAAAATTACTAAAAATTTAACTAAAATTTAAAATGGAAACATACTAACAATGCACTGAAATATATAGTAATATAATATTAATAATAATAATATTTAAAACATTAAAATAAAAATATAAAAATACATAAAATTACTAAAAATTTAACTAAAATTTAAAATGGAAACATACTAACAATGCACTGAAATATATAGTAATATAATATTAATAATAATATTTAAAACATTAAAATAAAAAATAAAAATACATAAAATTACTAAAAATTAAACAAATTTAAAATAGAAACATACTAAAAAATGTTTTCAAAGAATGTTTTAAAAATGACCATATTTAATACACAAATTGTTTTTTTTTTAAATAAAAAACAACAAAAATGACCAAAATGAATACAGAAATTAATAAAAATGTAACTAAAATTAAAAGTGAAAATCTAAACCTAAAAGTTAATTAAAAATATTAACTTTAAACTTTAACAATATATATATATATATATATATATGTTACTAAAACACCACTTGTTCCATCCAATTGCAAACGCACATTTTATATGGCCTGTGTAAAATACTTCAAATCATCCTCTTGTGAGGATGCATTTGTGTTCAGAAGGATGCTGTCTATGTAGATGACTCACTAGCTAAGAACAGAGTTACTGTCTCTCCCACACACACACACACATTCTTCCTCAGTCCTGATGTTAAGCAGTGAAACAGACGTTGAATGCATTAAGTCTGAAGGTTAAAGGTCATACAGCTCATTGTAGCCACAGAACCGCTGTCAGAATTACTGTACCGCAAGAGGCTCAGCAAAACACACACTAAAGAAACCAGTGTCCTGTGGTAAAACACGGTTTATTGCAGACGAGCTCAAATAAATGTTGGCTATATATATATATTTGTTTCATTCAATATTGAAAAATGGACAAAAATTGATCAGTCTATTTATAAATTGACTATTTTGCACAATATTTTTGTCTGCCAAACTCTGCTGGTATCAGTAGTGAGTTGAGAGTGTTACACGCTTCATTTTGTATTTTCATCTCATGGTATGTACTGACTACAGACTAACTACTGTAATTAACTAACGGACTAAAAAAAATAATTTATTAGATAATTCATTAATTAATATATACATTTCATTAATGCATCATTAATGAAAAAATCATTAATGCATAAATTCATGCATTCATTAATAAATGAATGCAGGCATAAATAAATTAATTAATGTATCATCAAATAATTAAAAGGGCAACATACAAATAAATAAATTCAATCATAAGTAAAATAAATACATAAACAAATACATAAATAAATATGTGCATTCATGCTCATGTTCATTCATATTCATACATAGACTACTAACTGCTCTACTTAACTGACTAAAATTAATTCATTTATTAGATAATTCATTAATAAATAAATATATAAATTCATTCATTCATTTATGAATAAATGAAAAAAAATCATTAATGCATAAATTAATGCGTGCATAAATTAATAAATGTATCATCAAATAATTAAATGCACAAACAAATAAATAAATGAACAAATAAATAAATTCAATCATAAGTAAAATAAATAAATACATAAATGTTCATTCATAAATAAATACAAAAAAAAAAAAAAAAATCAACACATAACATTTTTTTCTAACTAAAATAAAAATGAAGTTGAAGCATGGATTTAATTTGAAATAAATTAAATAAAAACTAATTAAACCTAAACAGTAATATAAAAATATATACAAAATTAAAAATTACAAAAGCAAATAAAATTTCTAAAAATTAACAAAATTTAAAAGGAAAACTGACAATATACGGCAAATATCTAATAATATTTATATTAATAGCAATATTTAAAAAATAAAAACCTAAATAACAAAAGTACATAAAATAACTGAGAATATTGAGAATATACTAACATTACACTGAAAATATTAATATAGTAATATTTATAATAATATTTACAGTAAAATTATACAATAATAAATGAATGCATTCATTCACAAAAAAATTATAAAAAAATAAATAAGATATAATTAATAAAATAAATAAGTGCATTTATTAATAAATAACTAAATATACAGAAACCAAACTAAGTAAATAAAACAAACGCATAAATTCATAAATAGATGAATAAATAAAAAATGTATCCATTAAAAAAAAATATATTAATTCATAAACAACATTATATTTGTAAGTAAAATCATTTTATTAGCTATAATATTATTGCAAAGAGCAAAAAAAAAAAGAAATAGCCAGTTTAGACAGATCTGTTTATTATAGCAGGAATACTGACATACTTATCTACATAGAATAATTTACATTAAAAAAAACTCAATATTGTAGCATGAACTGCAAAACCTCATGCATGTCATGCATTTCTGTTGCTGAAAATAACCTTGTGCTTTGCTGCGAAACACACACACACACACGTTTGCATCCGTCTGCTGTTCAGTCTGTGAGCGTTTGGCGTTAGCCGTTAGCCACTAACGCAACAGCTGCGCCGTGAAACCGTAGACAGCGATTAGCGAGGCTGAGGTCAGAGATGCCGCAGTGAACGCAACAATTTGTCTTCTTTTCCTCTCGCTGTGTTTGCATCATCCATCACACTGTGTCCCTCCTCCGCGTGCTGGAATGTTTCTCCACTCCCTCCGTTCGGAGGAATTCCCCAGGAGCCAATCGGCTCGCAGTCAGGAAGACGTGCTCTTTGGCGACCTTTCGCGGGAGAGGCGAACGAGCTGTCAGGGGTGGAAGGTCACAACCCGTGACCTCACTCACATCCACAGTTTCAGGCCTATTAGTGGCTCAAGCCATTATAATTAGTTAGCTGCGTGTGTGTGTGTGTGTGTGTGTGTGACGATGAATGAACGGCTCAGTTTCACACACTCCTCTGAGAAGTTAAGCAATGACCTTGGTCGACAGCCAGAGTATCCCATAATTTCTGGAATATTTCATACAAAGTTTCAAAAGCACCACGAATGACACAAAACAGTGTATGTCAGCAGTGTTATTTTTTAGTTTTTTTTTAATATTCTGGTTTTTAATTTGGTTTAATTCAAATCATTTTCAGTGTATTATTTTATTTTGTTAGTAATGTTATATGCTTTTGTCATTTTTATTAGTTTTGGGGTTTTTTAATATTACTGTTAAAACTATTACAAATAATATATTTTATAAATTAATGTTACTACAGATTACTATGGTTATATATTCAGTTGTTTATTATTTTTGTATAATTTTTGGTAATTTTGTGCTTTTGTAATTTTTATTAGTTTTTGTCTTTTTTAATATTTCTATTATTATAAATCTTACTACATTTATTTTTTTTTTTTAGTTTTTATTATTATTAATATATCTTCATTTTAAAATTGTGTTAATATTTAGTAATGTTATGTGCTTGTAATTTTTATAGTTTTTTAAAATATTGCTATAAATAATACTGTATTAATTCTATAAAGCTTATTATTAGTATATTTTAATTTTGTTTTATTTTTAGTCACTTTATATGATTTTGTCATTTTCATTAGTTTTTGGTTTTTTTGTTATTATTAATACTACTACAAATATTATTTTTATATATTTATACATTTTTATATTATATATTTTTTCTTAAATAATACAATTTTTTAATACTATAAATACTACTTTATTTATACTTTCAGTTTATTATTAGTATATTTTCGTTTTAAATTAGGTTTATTTTTAGTATTTTTTGTCAATTTTAATAGTTTTAATTCATATTACTACACATATTACTATATATTTTCAGTTTATTATTAGTCTGTTTTTATTTTACTTTTTTTTTTTTTTTTAATTATTATTATAATTTTACTTACAACTTAACCAGAATCACACATCAATTCAACTTGCCCCCACCCTCCCAGCCACCCTTTCCTTGCGTTCTCTTTAAAATGGGGTACCTAATGAAAAAAAAAGAAAAAAAAAAAAAAAAGATAACAGAAAATCAAAGCCACAGGAATCATAAAACATAAAATCCAGCAATCAAGAATGCAAACTAAAAATACATAAATGAAATAAAAAATACAGCATTAAGACATTCTTTCTAAGACCTGATCATTGTTTTGTGCAATGTAGTGATTTTGTCATTTTTATTAGTCTTCGTCTGTTTTTATATTTCTATTACTATAAATATTACTATTATTTATTAATTATTATTATTAATATTTACATTTATTATTTTCATTTTAAAACATTACAATATTAAATAACTATATTAAAAAATTAATACATAGTAGTGTTTTGTGCTTTTGTATTCTGTTTAGTTTTTAAAATATTATTATTAGTAATACTAAAAATATTACTTTAGATTTTTATCTTATTATTAGTATATTAAGATTTTTTAGTTAGTTTAATTTTTATTAATTTATATTCTGTACTTTTTGATTCTTTTTTTAAATATTACTATTTATATTACTATAAATATTGCTATATTTATGTTTTCAGTTTATTATTAGTATATTTTCATTTTAATTATTTTTTATTAGTTTTTTATTTTATTTTTTATTTATTTTATTTTTTGCATATTAATTCATTTTTATTTCGGTTTTACCTTTACTTAAGTTTTAGTTAGTAAGGCAACATTTCTAATTTTCACTTACATTTTTCCATCTACTTTAGCTTTATTTCAATTCACAAAAATGATTGTTTTATTTGAGTATAATAACACTGTTGTGTGTGAATGCTTCACCGGTACCTTGATTCTGTCCGTATGACTGCCAACACACAGTCACTGAACATCCATTGACTCTCACGGAGAGGGAGGCGCAGCGAGGAGAAACAATACAGACGTTTGCCCCACGGCCCATTCACTTCCCCTGCTGGAGCCCCGGAGGCAGGTGGGCGGGTCACAGCGTCATTAAACTGCACTAATGAGTGTGTGATTGACGAGCCGCTCAGCCTATGACCTTATAATGAGGGCCGGGCCTGAGAACAGAGAGAGAGAGAAAAAGTAGCAGAAGAAACAAAGAAACAGGGTTTTATGGGAAATGTCTGTTAGCGATTAAAGTCAGTTCCACACACACTATAAAACAAGCTGTAATAGAGCGCACACACACACATACATAGTAATACCCTATTAGTTCAACAAGTGGACCGCGGTAGGAACTGATTCCCACAGAGCAATAAAACCCACCTGGACTTGTCACTGAGCGAATGTGTGTGTGCGCGAGTGTGTGTGCGGGTGGGTGTTAACAGCTGTGTAAGAATCAGTCTCAACATGCTTTAATACAGAAGTCGCCAAAACGTTACAAATCAGGACCAGATGAGACTGTCTCTGTCTCTCAAGCTGCATCCCAGATCTGACTGTCAGTACCTGAGTGCTGCGTTCATCCCGTAGAAGAATGAGAATCACTTTAAAATTACAGTTCGTTTTAAATCTGAATTTATAGAGGGACTCTTGAAAAATGGAAATGCATTGGACACATTCACACAGCAGCAAAATATTGTTGTCAGTCCTGTTTTAAATAATTACCTTCACACACCCACTTCAGTTATTAACATGTGTGACAACAGCATATATTAATATATTTCCAACACATATATACATAAAGGTATGCATGTACGATTCAGTTCGATAACACGACAGACAGATTTTTTTCAAATCATGTAATCATCCTTCATACCGCTCACTCCGTTGTTTACATACGATTTCACGCAGCCGCGTCCTGTTGCGTAGAAACTTACTTTCTAATCCAGGAGACTGCGTAGCTTCACATTGGAAAAGGAGAAGAAAACATAAACGTCGCCGGCACTTTTTCACAAGAAGAACCGTCCGGCTCTGTCGCGTCAACCGTAGGCCTACAATGCGATAGTCTGCGCGTCAGACGCGCGTTTTGGGCGCGTTGCGTGTTTCCATGCGCCATCCGAAGATTTTAGATCCGGTCGTTGTCTTCTAAAAAAACTGCTTCAGTTTGTGGTCCAAAATATGCACGTAAAGCGCAATAAAACCCATTTAAACACATTTTCCGTTCATTACGATTTGAATTCGCGCCACAGTTGCTTACGTCGCAGTCGATGTTTACGTTACAGTCACTATGGCTACAGGTGATTTTCGCGGCTATGGCGAGAATGGACCCTTTTCACAAGACTGTGATGACGTGTTTCAACGGTCATCATCATCATAAATCCTTGAAAGTTTTTCAAAAAAAAATTTCTTTTTTTTTTTTAATGCATGTACATTTAACACTATACTTTGTATTATATCACCTTTTTATCAAGTTACAAGAAAAATAGTTAACGCTAGAGCGAGGGTGTTTCTAATGCCGCGTCTATGGGAGGGACGGTAAATTTGACATCGTTCTCTCTTCTGACTGCTCACTTTTTTTCCTTTGAAAGTTGTGAAAACACTATTGTGGAATTTTTCTTTTGATATCTGAGCAAATGGGAATGCAAAAATATATTTGTGGTACTCTCCCATTAACTGGTCTCAGATTTTTTCCCAACTATGACAACTTCTGCTATGAGAAACCCGGAAATGTGAGAAAGGTCCATAGAAAAACAAACTATGAATACTGTATGTAAGGTATGTTTAAAGGAGAACTCCACTTCCAAAACAACAATTTACAAATAATTTACTCACCCCCTTGTCATCCAAGATGTTCATGTCTTTCTGTCTTCAGTCGTGACGAAATTATGTTTTTTGAGGAAAGCATTTCAGGATTTTTCTCCACATAATGGACTTCATTGGTGCCCCAATTTTAAACTTCCAAAATGTAGTTTAAATGCAGCTTC